>SNQJ01S0042638.1:64839-108968 GCA_010110895.2 Picea sitchensis
CTAAATCTACCTCTAGGATCTCTATTTCTCATGAAGTCATATTAAAAATGAAATGAAAGAACTAAGATTGAGTTTCAGAGTACCTGTGATAACTGATATGTCGGTTTTCACCCTTTTGTTTCCACAGCTGCTCTTACTATCAATCTGCTAACACACCAAACCAAGCTAAGTGCATTCCAAGACTAATCAAAACAACTATCTTCTTACCTTTTAAACAGCTCCCCGACAACGGCGCCAAAAATGTCAGGTTCCTAAATTGAAGCTTTGAATGACCTGAAACACTAAATTGTCAAACCAGGGTTGGTAAACTTTGAGCTGATACACAGTATGTGCAGGTAAGCGTCTAGTCTCTATCTGAATGCTATCCTAAGAATAAAACACACACTTATTCTGAGAACTTGAATCTTAATGACTAACTTGAAACTGAGCATCTCCTATTTAAATCATCAACAGAAAAACAGTCTTGTGCTCAAATGCTGGTGCTGCTATTTCTATTCAAAAGTGTGGTTCCGCAAAGTTATTTTACCTCTATGTCCCATCATCTACCATCATCATTTATGTTTAAGTCATGACACAAAGAGTATTTTCGCAAATGCATCCATTCTGAGCATCAAAAATAAATCTAATTCTGTCTACAGGAAAACAGGGTACTATCCTATCTACTGGTACCAGGAGCTCCCTTTGATCTAACCGTAATCTATTGTTCTAAGAAAGCAAGGTAACTATTGTCTAACAAAGCAAAGTGCATGCTAATCCTGAGTTATGTTCGAATTGAAAATGAAAACCAAACAAGCACATGCATATTCTAAACCCTACAGGCATCAGTCCTGCGTTTAATATTCAGCAACGTCAAAGATAACAGTACGCTGGAATGATTCAGTTGAGGAATAAATAAACATGATTCTGAAACATCCAAATCGATGTCACGCTATGAGCTGCAGATATACCATTCGGATAAACAAATGCTAAGATGCTAAAACAACTAAATCTATGAGCGTTAAGCTACCTCATATGCAAGTTCTAAAGCATTAAAATGAACTAAGTCTATGACAGCATAAAACTAAATCTATTGACAGAATAAGGCAGCGACTTGCACTGGTTTGGCGGGCCCAACCAAACGACACAAACGCTGTGGGCAACAACCAGAGTCGACTAGATCATTCTATGCGAACATGGTGTAAGTTCACACCTCATTAACTCATAAGAACAATACTCATATCATATGACAGTCGAATAATATAGCGCAACAGCAGTTTATATTCAAAAACTTAGGTTCACAGCATAACATAATCCAACAACAATAACAATAACAACCCGTTCTCAGGAGTGATCCCGGGTTTTTATAGAAATCCTATTGTTCATAACAGTCGAAAACAAAGATGCATAAAAACAAACGGATCCCCGATCTGAGAATAGTTCTTGAAATCAAATTAAAACGTACTTCACAGCTTCATGACACGTAGTGTCACGAAGTGTGAACGATGAAGAATAATCGACCCAATTTTATCATTGTCTTTCAATCATCCTGTGGCGATGACTCCAGCTGTCATGCGAGCTCTCTGTCTGCCATTCGAACCATAACGCACAGATCCTGAGCGGCTCCATTGGTATCTTCGCGGGTACGAGTGGGTACCTGGTACCGGCATCCTGTTCCAAAAATAGAAGTGGTACCTAACCCAAGCGACATTAGTCCCATTATCAATTTAAAGCATTAAAGTGCATAAAAATAGCTTGAAATGCAAAGATACCTTAAGTAACCCCATGGAATGGTAGGGAGGTGTTAATTATGTCAAAACGAGGCCAAAAGGGTGGTACTGGCATATAAATGGAGGTCTGTGGAATATAATATAGGCAAAAAGATATGATCAAAACCGGAGACCAACAAGTATGTTTTCCTTGGAATATGTCAGAGAGAGGTTGATGATTGACCACTTCTTATTTTCCCAACATAGAAAATTCATTACCTTCCCTTTGTCAAAGGAGGTTAGCTCCTTCTTGGTTCAACAAAGAACAATTTTTTCTACAACAGAAGATATGTTGAAACAATTTGATCTTGAAAAAGGGGAAGGATGGGTATATGATCCCCATGGTGTCACTTTTGCAATAAAGACAACATACAAGCATCGACTTAATGTTTTAGTAGAAAGGACTACAAACCTAGAATCATAGAAAGAGGTCAAGTAGATCCTAGGAAGTGGGACCCCCAAACCAAGTGTTTCATCATCTCAATCCATCATATTCCAGACCACTCATCTTATAAAAATATCATTTTAAAAAATGTAGCTAGGAATGGATGTGGAGGGTCAGTAGAATAAAAGGCCTAAAGGGAATGAGGAGGTGGAAACAGAGGATAGTGTCATAGGGATTTTGGATAAAGGGAAAGGTGTGCTGCAAATAACCCAAGGGGAGAGTTAGTTTGAGGGGTTGACCTTAACTATTGAATACCTCTCCTTGACCATGTTGTTAGAGGAGTCATCAAGAAAAAATCTTCCAGTGGGGAAGAAATAGATAAATAACCCTCTATTGGGCCCTTCATTTTGAAGACCACCATTTTTTACGGAATTATAATAGTTTAACAAAAAAATAGATCACATCAGTGAGAAATCTAAGTGGCATAAAGCTAACTTCCAACATGCCAACAATATATACAGATCAGATGCTAGATGTAGGAAGAAGTGGAAAGGTCTAGAAGCTTCGAGTGGAATAAAAGACAAAGTAGGAAAGCAACAAAATCATAATCAATAAACAACCAAGGGAATGATATAAATTGAGTAAAATATAACAAGAAATAGTTACTTGTTACGCTGGTTGTTGTTTTTACTTGTTGGATGATCTCTCACTATTGTATTGTTTTTAAGATGCACTTTCTTTCGTTGTTTCCTATCTTCTAAGTGAAAAACCAATTCTAGTTCTGTTGTATAAACTATGATATAAAGGACATACTTCATTTGCACTAATCTGAGATATGATAATACAAAATGGATTATTTAGGAATACACAATTTTGGTGTGTTATGGATGAATGCAAGATCTTATTTTTGTGCAACTTGTTTTGTTTTGTGTAATTTCCATTTGTGATATCGTTTAAAAACATTTTTCCATGTATGCTCTTATATTTATGCTGCACAACATAGATTATCAAATGCGTAACCTGATTTAGACTTCGAACGATGTGATCATTCACATTTAAGTATGAATCTAATCGGTAATATGTCAGATCTGATGTTGTGTCTTCCTTAACTCACTTCATTACACGCAAGTCTCAACAATGCTTCGAGTGAGACCTCCTTCCCTTGTAGAAGGTTGGATATGCTAGCGTGACTAGACTACAATGGTAGCTTTGTTAGTAACCTTTGAGAACCTCGGTCTCCAATTTTTTGTCAACAAATGGTTCCACTGTCGGGACCTGACTTCTAAGAGAGTTTTCATAGGATACAACATAACATATTTAAGTCTGACATTTAAAATTGGTGGGAAAGAAGGTGTGAGAAGTTTATATGTCAAGAAGTTGAGCTATGACATAAAATTATGAGGCTTGTGAAGGATGTTATTTTCTATTTCAAACTTTCAAGTGATCAGTATGAAATATTCTAGATATGATTCCCAGAAGAGGTCTACCAATGATTTGACTAGTTGCAAGAAGCACCAAAATTTAAAGATTGCATCAAGAAAATATTTAATTGGACTATTGAGCGGCTAGTCACTCTTCACAAGTTGGATCACCATATTTGTCGAGCTGTGGAGTTCTGGGTCCAAACTACCTTGTATGAATACATCATTTAATTTTACCCAGAGAACCACCAGTCATTCTCAAAGGCATAAGCAATATTGTATGTGGGGGCCCGAGGAAGACTACTATGAGAAATCTCGCTGTGGATGAATATCTTACTGGTGGAAGAGGGAATGCTACCGTTTCCTTTGGTTGAAATGGTAGAGAAAAAACCTTACGCATGAGGGGCTGGTGGTTCAGGTGAGGATCCAAGAGTTAGGATACAAAATTTCTTGAGGTATGGAGGGTCATCGTGAGAAGAGCTCCAGAGACAAGTGGGATCAGAAAAGGGTTGTGGTGATTGAAAAAAGGTGGCAAGAATAGATGTGGAAGTTAATAAAAAGGCTTGATAAGTCACAAAAGGAGATCAACCTTGAGAAGAGTCATAAAAGAGGGTTAGTTAAGCTGAAGGAGTTGCAGATATGTGGAACGTTCCTAGCCAATGGTTGAAGGAGAATTTTGGAGAGAAATATGAGAGTTATGGAGAGAGTAGATGAGATGAATAAAGTTTGGAAGAAAGAATCAATATAGGAGTCACAACCAAGGAAAAAGTCTCATATGTAACCTCTATAAAAGTTGCGAGAGAACCAACTCCTACAGTGCCTGAAGATGTGAAGTACACTACAGGAATTGATACGATATGGCCTCCTAATGTGACACCCTAGGTTAAAGAATCCCATTCCAAAGACACGGGAACCAAACTTGGATTTCCCAGTCCCTCAACACAATCTTAAAATTTGGTAAATTCTATAATAAACTCTCCCATAATTCCTATTATTTCTCCTCATTACAGTCCAACCAGTTCAAGTGGTAATAGTAGTAGTAGTGTGGCAAGTTCTTTAGTGTTATCACAAAAAATGCCTTTAGTATTTATCTTGATATGGTCCCCAAGTCATCCCATGGCACATCAACACACCTGATCCCTCACCTGATACCTAAAATTCTAAGTTAAAGGGGATGAGGATGTGTAAAAACATTGGTTCCTTTGCAAGGCCATCTGGTGGTCTCATGGAACTTTGGATGCTAATAAATTAGTTTAGTTTTAGATAACCTTGATAGGTCATGCTTTGAAATGGTATATGAAATCCATTGAACCATGAAATCCTTAAGGACAAGCCTTCACCCTTGCTCAATTCAAAAAACAATTCATAATAGAATTTTGTTTACCCCAGTCAGAAAAAAATGCCATCTTTGATTTGTGGGAGATCAAACAAAAAGATGGGGAATCTATCTGGGATTATAACCAATGATTCAAAGATGAAATGGGGAAATTGGCCAACCCCATTCACGAAGACCACCAGTGGAAATGGTTCATTCAAGTACTTTAACCATTAACTTGGATTCCATTAACCTAGCAATGGATAACTACATTAGGGGAAGCTATAAAACATGGTATGAAAATTGAGGTGATGGCAGGATATCCTGGAAGCTTGCAGGTAGTAAGACCTCCTGATGACTATAATATTACGTAACCGCAAGGCTAGATTTCCACCTTAACTGGTAAGATTCAAGAATTGACCATTCTTTGAGAAACCCACCCTCAATTATGGTGTACTGGTTGCTACACTGAGGGGCATACAAAAGTGGAATGTCCCAGACTTAGGGGTGAAGGACCCCCTCCACAACCAATGACACCTCCACCCATAAGATTATCTGGAGGAGTTGCGCAAGTCACAAATACAATGCCATTCCATGGTTGTAGGAAGTACCATATCTTCCCAAACCATCAGGGTAACTAGAATAATGATTTTTGTGAAATTTGTAGAGGTCACAGGCATTCCCCATGGAACTTCCCAATCCTACAGAAATATAGCCTGGTCTCAAACAAATTTTGCTCTAAATTCTATGGGTCACCTACTCACACCACCAAGCATTGTTGTGATCTGGATGCTCTTGTAGACAGACTATATTGTTCTACATTCAAGGTTGAAAAATCTCCTTAAAATTTTGGAGGAGAACATTGAGGTGGCATAGGTTTCAGAGGTGGGAGAAATGGCGGGAGAGGACCAACTAGGTGTTATAATTACAATGAGTAGGGACATCACACTAGGGATTGTCCTCTTATGAGACATCCTTGGTGTGCCCATTGTAGAAAAACAAATCATTCCACCGAGGATTTCCCTGAATTGATTGCAAAGTGGGAAGGATGCGTCAGGAAACGAGGCACCAATTTGATAAATTTTGAACCCCGACCTGTCATTGAAGACAAGGATCCCAATAATAATATTATTACTAGAGGCAGGACAAGGACTGGTGTCAATGTTGATAACTCGAATCAAAGAAAGATTCGTAAGGAGGTAATAAAATATGTTAAATATGACTCCCTTATGAAAAATAATTCTTTAAGGATGCTGTCAATATATTTCGATGGATTCCTAATTCTACAATACCGATGCCTACTGATTCAAGCCGTGAGCTTCAACCTAAACTTGCAGAAAATTTGGTGGCGCATAAGGATCCTTGAGTGAGGCCCTAATAGACTATTGAGTTGTGGTTCCATTTATTTTTTGACATTTTGGATGACGAACAACTCAATAAGGAGTTGTGAAACAATCTCAAGGGGACTTTAGAGATTGCAAAGAACCTATAAGAGTTGATTTTTGTTCATCTTCTAGAGAGAAATACAGGTAGAATACAAAGAAGGAAGCATAGTTCTGGAAGGGAATTAAAACTAAATACTCACATCAACGACTATGAGATTAATGATGTTATGCTAGATTTGGGTTCCGACATCAACATACTATCGAAGATAACTTAGGAAGCCATGGGTAAGCCCAAGCTCATCTATTCTCCCATTCAATTGTAGATGACCAATCAGTATCGTATCTATCATGTTGGGAGGTTGAAAAATGTTGAATTGGAATTAGATGTATTCAAAACCATGGCTGACTTCTAGGTTATATAAATCATGGGGGAGAAGGACCCATACCCAACTCTATTGGGAATCGACTGGGCTTATGAGAATTACATTGTTATAGATCTTAAGAAGGAAATCATGACCTTTGAAGAGGATGGTATGAAAGTAATATAACCACTAGATCCCTACTGAGGTCCTTTCTATACAAATCTAGTAGAGGGGAATATGAAAGAGGATTCCCTAGATCATCTCTACACTCTAAATGCAAGAAAGAGGGAAGACTATATTAACTCGACTGCAGACGACTCGGTAAGTTGGCAGAGTATTCAATCTGTAGGAGATGATTCATAGGTAGCATTTGATAATTGGAAATATGGAATATATGATAACTTCTTAGGGAATTGCGTGGATATCAAATCTTCCATGTGGATTGAATCAGAGGTTAGAGACTACCATGTTTATGATGGAACTTCATATTTACACAACTTTCTTGTTGAGTTAGAGGATAAAGTCATGCCAGAGAAAATAATTCTTGTACTTGATGTTGTGTTAACATCCTCTTCAGCTAGATGGTGGGCCACCCATAAGGGTACTTTTTCTTCTTGGGACGAAGTAAAGTACACCATCTAGCATCACTTTATCCCCCCTTCGTATCTTTCCTCGCTGAATCTGAAACAATCATATTTGGAATTATATGATGGATTTTCTGATCCAAGGGATCTTATTGTGCAATGTATTGAGATATGGGAAGTTGTGCAACTTCCTTCTCAATTGTGGGTGCATCATTTTATTTAATCCTTGGGATAGATTCCAACTTTTTGTTATATTCATGAGTAATCTATATTAAAAACTATTTGTTGGGAAATCCTTCAACTAAAATTATGTGAAGACTTCTTATTCTCAGGTAAGTCCTCTAAAATAACTTTAGATTTGAAATGGATTAAGAAAATATTTTTTATTGATGAAGTTAAGTCTATACATTCTCCTACTGTCTATCATTAACTTAAGTACCTCCTTAATCATAGCCTTTACCCATCCCCTTCCTGGATACCTTTAGTATGTCTTACTGTTGATAGAGACCCAAAAGATACCAATGACCTTGAGGAACTGAGGCATTTGACATTTAAGGAATTTGAAGGGACTAGGGAGGTTAGAGATACTATCTTAGATGATGTTATTAGTTCCTATACCAAACCATTGAAGTTGTGGAAAGTCAATAGAGGAATTGATGAGCATCCTAAGATAACATCCATTGGAGACTATTTGGATGAACAAACCGTGATATAGATAGAAGATCTATTGCGAGAATAAGAGGATCTATTTCCCACAAAATTTTCAGAGATAAAAGGTATTAAGGGAGATTTAGGGGAGAAGAGATAGAGCTAAAGCCTAAATCAAGACCAGTCAAGAATAGGCCATACTGTCTAAACCCCATATTCAAAGAGAAATTGAAGAAGTAGATTGATAGGATGTTGGAAGTTGGGTTGATTTTCTCTATCGATAAGGCTGAATGGATCAGTCCTATCATCATAGAAACCAAGAAAGGTACGGATGATATCTAGGTTTGTGTGGACTACAAAATCCTGAATGTTTCTTGTGTACATGACCCCTTTCCTACCCCCTTTAGTGATGAGGTATTGGATCAAGTAGAGGGAAATGAGGCATATTCTTTTTCAAATGGTTTTTCCGGATATCACTAGGTTCGAATCAAAGAAGAAGAATAGAAGAAGACTACCTTCACTACTGAGTGGGGATCATTTTCCAACATCGTTATTCCTTTTAGGATCAAGAACATCCCAACAACCTTTTCTCGGATCATGATTACATCATTCCATGATTTAAGTCATAAGTTTCTTGAGGTCTAATTGGATGATTGGACTGTGTATAGCTTACTCAAGGAACATATTGGGCTATTACGGTTGATGTTGGACCACTGTAGACAACAAAAAATTTCCCCTAATCTTCAAAAATGTATTTTTTGTGTACCTTTTGAGAATTTGTTAGGACACATAGTTTGTAGGGAGGGAATGCTATTCAATCCTACGAAATTTGTAATAATTATCAATATGCCTCCTCCTACCACTATCAAACAGTTACAGACCACTCTGGGACATATGGGATACTATCGCAAGTTTATTAGGAACTATGCCAGTATAACTACACCTTTGGAACAACTGCTAAAGAAATATGAAGAATTTCGTTGGACTCGGGACTGTGATAAAGCATTTGATTCGTTAAAATAGAAGTTGAGAACTATGCCTATTTTAACTCAACCTAACTAGAAACTTGAATTTCGTGTGCATATCGATGCCTCTGCAATCGCGCTAGGTGTTATTCTTGTGCAACTAAAGCAAGGAAACTTGGATAATCCTATATAATTTTCCAGTCACAAACTTTCCCAAGATGAACACAACTACACCACAATTGAAAGGGAAGGTTTGGCTATGGTGTATGCTTTACAAAAGTTTAGGCATTACTTACTTAGACGTCATTTTACATTTTTACTGACCATTCTTCTTTGAAGTATTTGGTGAACACACCTATGTTAGAAGGTCACATTTGCAGGTGGTTGTTGTTATTCTAGGAATTATCATTTAAAGTTATTTTCAAGATTGGTAAGATAAATGTGGGGCCAAATCATTTGTAGAGACTAGAGTCAAGAAAAAGTGGCAGAGCGATCGATGATCAACTTTCTGATGTCAAACTTCTTCATATTTAAGCTATTTTTGATTATCTATCAGACATTTCCCTATTCTTGACTACTAGTACTATGTCAGAAGGATATTTCGTGACCCATATGAGGTACCTTTGTGGTTTGTGTAGTGGACTATCAACTGATTGCAGGAAATTATATAAGTTGGTATTGGATTATATTTTGTGGTGATGTGTGTAGACCATGAAATACCTAATATTCTATGGGAATGTCACAGTGGGGTTGTGGGAGGACACGTTGGTGGAAAGGAAACCACTAGGAATATATTACAGGAAGGACTATGGTGGCCCACAATGTTTAAATATTCTAAGGCCTACGCTCACACCTACGATGTATGTTATAGAGTGGGAAATCCATCTCACCATGATGAGTTACCTCTACATCCCGTCAGAACTGCAAGCCTTTGAAAAATGGGTTGTCAATTTCATCGGTCTGATAAATCATCTTACTAAGAATTCAAAGGCCTTATACATAATTACTGCAACTGATTACCTGACTGGATGGGCTGAAGTGTAGGTTGTTCGGTATTTCTCTACAACCATCGCAACATGGTTTATTTTTGAAAGTGTTATTACCAGGTTTGGTTGTCCCCTGAGTTTGAATAGCGATCAAGGTGGAAATTTTATCAGTGACACTATCTCCACCCTAACCAAATAATTTCTATTTTGACATCATAAGATAAATCCCTATCATTTGCAGGCAAATGGAACAATGGAAACCTTTAATACAATCTTGGAGATGGGGATGACTAAAGTTTGTTATGAAAATCAAGATGACTAGGATAAGCGGGTTCCAGTTGTGTTATGGGTGTCCAATACTACCACAAAGAAATTAAACAGGTATATTCCTTTTCAATTGGTATACAACAGGGAAGCAATAGTTGCAGTTGAGTTTCTCACCCCAAGTCTATTCATTGTGTAAGCTACTAAGATGATCGATGATGAATTCATTTTTATGCGGGTTGAGGAACTGTTGGAACTTGAGGATGCAGGTTCTTATCATATTTTCATCAGACTATGGAGAAAGCCTGACAAAAGGCCTCACATGATTGGCATATAAATATTAAATCATTTGTGAAAGGTGACTTCATGCTCTTATATGGTAGTAAGTATCATAAACATTCGAGAAAGCTCCAAATGCACTAGCTTGGTCCTTTTATAGTTGCGAAAATATGTGAATCAGGAGTTGTCAAATTAACACAAATTGATGGAATTATTCAACCTGGTTGGGTGAATAACGCACGCCTGAATCCCTATCTATCTACTGCATAATTATAGTTTCATTACACTCATGTTTCTAGGAGTGAGTTAGTAAGTAGGCTTTCCATTTTTGTCTTTGTTTTATTTTCTATCAATAAATGGTGACGTGTTCTGTGTTTACGTGTCTTAGTGCTTTGTCGTCCTGTCCAATTCATCCATCCCATATATCCTCTTTATGGTAGGGGAGGTCACAGTCACCCCCCCCCCCATACTTAATGTTTCCAAAATTTGAATTATATGCCATTGTGTCACCACGTGGGTCGTTAAAAGTTGTTAGTACATTTTTACCCGTCATTATGTGTCTTCATGTCATAGTTAATTAAATATTAACAATTGTCTATCCTTTTTCCGGTTAACTTCTCGCATACTCACTACTTTCCCTAGTTGATTTGTTGTCTTGTTACCAACTTCTCGCATGCTCACTACTTTCCCTAGTTGATCTGTTGTCCTATTACCAACTTCCTAGATAATGCAATGATGGACACAAAATTATCGCTATTCTAATACAACTTATGGATGAAACCAAATGGAACCTTCTTCATCCAAATCTCGTAGACTGGTCTGAGCGTGGCACTTGTTTCCAATCACTTTCTTCAAGTAGGAGACATGAAAAATATGATGTTATATCTTGGAGTTGTTGGGAAAGTCCAACTGATAGGCCACTGGTCCCACACGTTTGAGAATAGTATAAGAACTGTAAAATTTGGGGGTCAGTTTCTAACACTGTTGGGATTTGAGAGAATTCTACTTGTACATTTGTAGATGGAGAAATACTTGGTCCCCTTCAACAAATTGACATTCATAATGAACCTAATCTACTTGTTGCTTCATGTGGTTCTAATCCATGACTAGATTTTCTTTGAGAATATGGAGAATGGTCATGCGGGCTATAACATTGTGGTAAACCTCCTGAACCCTGGAGACACCTAGAATGTATGGGAGAACTAATGGTGTCTTGTTTCCATATAATTATTTAAAGTTAGTCATGAGAGTGGTCATATGGTAAGAGGTGTAGTACCACCATTCAGTTAAGGGTAACCATTGAACCCACTAATGTTGTCAGTTAGATGCAAAACACCTCAAATATGTTTCTAGAAACTTGTTTACTACTTCAGTTTAGCCATGTATCTAGGGATGCTAGGTTGTATTGAGTTGCAATTGAGTTCCATGGAGTCTGAATAATTATTTCCAGAAATTGCTGGTAAAATTTGGATCGCGATAAAAAATAATAGAATGAGGAATTACATGGAGTTTCAAGATATTATCCATAAACATTTGAGCCACTGTAGATGCTATGAGTGGGTGTTGAAGAGCACATAACTGTGCATATTTGGAGATATGATCCACTACCACCATGATGATTGACTTATTTCCTGATTTGGGTAATCCCACATTGAAATCCATAGAAATATTTTTCCAAATAGTAGGTGGAATCAGAAGCAGTTGAAGTGTTCCAAGAGTTTTGACAATCTATCCTTTATTGCATTGACATATAGCACATTCTACCACAAAGGTGAAAATTTCTTCTTTCATACCATCCCAGAAGAAATAGTGTTTGACTTGTTCATAATTTTTTATAAAACCTGAATGCCTTGTAGTAGGAGAAGCATGAAACTCAGAGAGCACCTTGGAATTAAGGTCTTATTGTTTTCTTAAACATAGGCAACCTTTATAGAGAAACTCTTCATTGTGCCAATAGTACTTTGGATCAACTTGGGGATCCTGTTACGGTTTTTGGATGAGGATGGATATTTTGGGGTAATGCAACCATTCCTAACGAACAAACTAAAGCCAGTAAGAAACAAAGAATGAGAGGGAAAAGAGGGACCCTTCTTCTTCATATTTTCGGGAAAGAGAATCAACCACCACATTTTATTTACCCTCTTTGTAAATGATCTCATAGTAATATCCAAATATATTGGTCACCCATTTTTGTTTCTCTAGGGATGAAATGTGTTGTTCCTGAAAGTACTTGAGGCTTTGATGGTCTGTTTTAATTTGGAAGCATTTTCCCAATAGATAAGGGATCCATACATCCATTTCATGCAAAATAGGCATTATTTGTTTTTCATAGATCAATTGGCCCAAATGTCACTTTGACAACTATTTACTAGTGAAAGCCAAAGGTCATCCATATTGCATGAGGATTTCCCTGATTCCTCTCGCTGATGCATCACATTCTAGAACAAAGGTCTTGGTGAAATCAGGTAGGGCTAGTATAGGAGTAGTGCACATAGATTCCTTCAAGGCTTGGAAGGATTGGTATTCTTTTGGAGTCCAAATGAAGGTACTATTTTTAAGGATAGTTGTTAGGGGGGGAACAATTTTTCCATAATTTTTAACAAACTTGTGATAATATCTTGTTAAACCCAAGAAACTACACAGAGTTTTAATATTTTTAGGGTGAGGCCAATTCTGCATAGCTTCAATTTTCTTAGGATCCACCCTTACACCATCCTTTCCAACAATATGACCCAGGTACTCAACTTCAGAGACACCAAAAGCACATTTATATTGTTTGAGGAAAATTTTGTTCTTGGAGAGGAGATGGAGAACTTGATCTACATGGGTGAGATAGGATGGAAATTTTTTACTATAGATGAGAAGATCATCAAAGAAAACTAACAAAAAGTGATGGAGGAAAGGACAAAAGACATGGTTCATGATACTTTGAAAAGTGGAGGCGACATTATAGAGACCAAAAGGCATGACCAAGAACTCATAGTGGCCCTCATGAGTGTGAAATGTTGTCTTAGGGATGCATTCCTCTTTCATACATATCTAGTGGTATCTAGAATGAAGGTCGATTTTGGTAAAGTATTGAGCCCCACTGAGTTCGTCTAGAAGGTCATCTATGATGGGAATGGGGAATTTGTCCTTGATAGTAAGTTTGTTGAGGGCATGAAACCAGGACACATTCACTAAGTTCCTTACTTCTTGAGGACCATGACGATAGGGGAGAATAGGGGCTGGTACTAAGATGGATAACACCTGCTTCTAACAATTCACGAAAAATTTTCTCAATTTCATTTTTTTGAGAAAAGGGATGACAAAAAGGGCGAATATTGGGAGGGAGATTGCCCAGTATTAAAGGAATGGAATGATCATGGTTGTCGCATGAGGGGGAAAGGCCCTCGAGGGTTTGGAGAATAGTGTGATGGAATGAAAGGATAGCTTGAAGGTTCGGGTGTACCAGGGGTGTCTCAACTATTTGAATGGAATGGAGTTGGCCAATGATGCAAGATTGAACTTTTTTGAGTAACGTTTCCATGTAGTGGGAACTGATGATCTCTAGAGATCCTGTGGTAATGACTTGGAGTTTATATTGTTTTCCTTTCTGTTGGAATTGCATGGTTAACTCCTTAATTTCCATGAGTATGGGTACTAGGGTGTGTAACCATTCTGCACCAAGCACAATGTCACAACCATCCATGTCAATAGAAAACATGTGAGATTTCATGTTATACTGACCAATTTTTAAGCGCACATTTTCACAATGCCCTCCACATTTCATGGAACCACCATTGGCAACCATGATTTGAAAATTGTTGACAACATGGATATAGAAATTGACTTCTTGGGCAAGGCAGCGATGAATGTAATTATGAGTGTTCCCATTGTAAACTAGGATGTATACTTTCCTATGATTAATGTAACCAATCAATTTGAGGGTTTGAGGTGAAGAAAAACCAGCGAGAGCATGTAGAAAAATCAATGGTTCAACTTCGGGAGGATCATAGGGTGTTAGCAACAATTGTGGTATCGGGGCACAAAGGTACATAGGTCTGTAGGATTGCACTATAAGTGCCCAAGCACAGCACACAAAAAAATCCATTTCGGGCCCAGGTCAAGCGAGCGAGCACCCCGATTTCAACGTTCAAGATGTATCCAAAGGATCAAATCAGTGGTGGGCGGGAAATCATGATCAGCAAAACTGCGCCAAAGTTAGCGCAATGGATAGCGCCCATAGCATGTTCAGGAATGGATGACAGCCGCTCATCCCAAGGGGCACGTGGCATGAGATCCGGTCACGTCAGCTTTTCGGTAGTCGCGAGTGCAAAGGGTCAAGGTTTTATGTCTTTGAACATCGCGAAACCCCGAACCCCGAGAATGTCGAAACTGGGGCCCGCGACATCATGAAGCATTTTCAGCCGTCCATCTAAAGGGAACACCTGGCAGCAAATGGAGCCATCTCGGCGTTTCTCCCATCGCAACTCTAAGACGCAAAGAGCAGCTCCATTATATTCTGATGTGCGAGGTGCCGGGAAAATCCTGGACTCGGGCCCACAGTATCGTCGGGATACTTAAGAGTCGTCAGATCTAGAGGGACGCATGGTGCCAGATTAGGCCGTCTCAGCACATCGCTCATCGCAATTTTGATCAGCAAGGATCAACACCTTCATATTCACAAACTCTGAAAGCGCCCTGGGAATAGGCACGTGGTCACAGTCCATGGTCACTTGGAGGAGGAAAGGAGTTGTGTAAAGAAGGCCAAGGAACCGAGTTCAATTACAGAGGGGATCGTCACAATCTTCAGGCACCATCGGATCTGATCTCCATATTGTTTCTCACCTGGAGTAAATGACGGCAAGAGTGGGTGGTTGAAGCCTCCTTTCATTCATTAAGTGAGGGGATGGAGTGTATGGCAAGCCATCTACCCGAAGAGGACCTGTGTATCGATTTTCTCAAAGAAGCCATGCCGAAGTCCTCGACTTGACAGATAAGTCTGCGCACGCTAGCCCAGCACTTAATGGCTCAGCTACCCTCCTGGCAGGAGCCATGCGTAGTTAAGATGGCACTTAAAGAAAGATATCAGTATGATTTTGACTGAAGGGACACCAAGCTTCGGGTGACTGGACATGCCTCTGTGAGGTGAATTTTCCTGAGTATATAGACTCAGTCTTTGTATTTTTGTGGGTATCAATGGTTGAGCTAAGCTCCCGATTGTAAAGTTTTGATGAAGCGCTGGTCGCTCTGGTTAATGTATAAGGCATTTGAGATTTCTTACTTTATGGATGTCATCTTCCCTTTCATTTCTTTGTTTACTATGTTAGGA
This sequence comes from Picea sitchensis, assembly GCA_010110895.2. Classification (NCBI taxonomy): domain Eukaryota; kingdom Viridiplantae; phylum Streptophyta; class Pinopsida; order Pinales; family Pinaceae; genus Picea; species Picea sitchensis. Next base: position 80,493 of record SNQJ01S0042638.1, read on the forward strand.
ACGACTCGGAATTGGAGGATCCAGTCGAGTTGTGGATGTTATAGGATGATGTAGGTTGGATCACTGTAATAGTCACATTGTTTCTAATCAGTTCTTGTGATGTTCTCAGCGCTGAAACGACTTGGAATTTAAGGATTTAGTCGAGTCACCCCTCATCTCCTTGAAAATCTGGACCAAGAGGATCTTGGCTTCCGATTTTTTCATCCTCAAGCTTCTGAAGGCCTATTGCCCGAGGCAGTCTTGCTCGCCCTTCTCACAAGTCTTCCTTCTTCCATCCTTTAATCATCTACTGACAGAAGTTAGATCAAGACCTCCCTTGCTTTCTGCATACCAGGCCCAGTTTACTGAGTTAAAGCTATATTTTCTTGAGTCTTGACCCATCTGATCACCCCATTAAACAAACCGTGACATAAAAACTGATGGGCGTCGGGCTCTGCTCCTGCAAGCAATCCAGGAGTGACTTCTGACGCTAACATTTCTGGTGCCGTTGCTGAGGAAGAAGTTGAATATTTTCCCCGGGATTGAATGACAATGATTAACTGATTCTGAAGGTGCATCAGATATCAGAACTATCAAGATTGCTGTTGTGCACCTGGCGACTCCATTGTGACGACCCCACTGGGGTGGACCTGCCGTATTAATTGTGGCTTTCAAAGGCAGGCATACGTAGTCTCATCCAGAAGTGGTGCTCAAAAAAGGAAAGGCCCCTGAAGAAGAATCTCCGATCGTCGAACCAGGTAATTTTCCATCTCCTTTCGTAAGAACTCCGTTTTCTCCTCCTCAGATTCTTGACCGTCCTCCTTTCGAGGTGTCCCGTTTCCTAAATTTTGAAAGTGTTCCTGCTGAGTTTTCCCCTCCTGGTCTAGGATTGGAGGGAGAAATCCTTGTCACTCCCCTCTCCTGTGAAGTTGTACCTTGGCATAGACCTAGAACTACAGAAGATTTCCCCTCTCCTGCACAAATAAAAACACCTGCTGACTTGAGCTCATTATCTTTTTCCTTAAATCCTCTCTTGTTTCCCACTCCACTTCGAGACTCATTCCCAGTAGCCCCTTCACAAACTCCTTCTCCTCCCAGTTCTCCTCTACCTAATATTCCTATGGCTGGTGCTAATCCCCCTCTGAATAGAATGGATTCCATAGTCGCGGCCAGATACGCCCCCTTAGTTCTACCCCATCCTATGAATCCTCTCCCTGCTGGGGATTACTTGAAATACATGCCCAAGTTCACCAGGAAAGGGGACATAACTGCAGAAGAGCACATGGTTTCTTTCTACAATTACGTAAACAACCTCAACATTGAAAATGAAGATGTCTGGATGAGAGTCTTCGTCTAGATCCTAGATGGTGAGGTGAGGAAGTGGTTTAAAGGATTGGCCCCCGGATCTATTGCTGGGATCGAAGCCCTGGACAATGCTTTCCTGAGGCAATGGGGCGATAGGAAATATTTCATGTACTACATGACAGAGTTTGGGTCTCTGAAGAAGATGGAAGGAGAGTCTGTCTCTGACTTCTCCAAAAGATTCAATAATATGTATAATAAAATCCTTGCCGAGATAAAGCCTTCAGAAGCCTCGGCTAAGATCTCTTATGCTAGTGCGTTTGGCCCCGACTTTTGTCTGTTACTGACAGAAAGAAGAGCCACCTCCTTAGCTCAAATGAAATATGTGTCCATAGAGGTGGAATCCAATGTGTTAGCAGCTGACAGACTGAGAAACAAGGATGACTCAGACAGAAGAAAGGGAAGGTTGGAAACCTCAACTTCTAGCCCATCGGTGCCCCACCCTCAAGTGGATGAACTGACCAGGATGGTGAAGTCTCTATCTACAGAGATGGAGAAAATGAAAGTGGAAGGGAGGCAAGCATACAAGGGCCCTCAAAATTCCTAAAACAAAGGAGGTTTTAGGAGGCCAAACAATTTTACTCCCCTGAATGTGCAAAGAGAGAAGGGAAGAGATAGAGAAGACTAGAAAATTCGGCCCCCTTTTCAAAACAATTTTGTGGCCGAAGGGGAAGAAGGGGAAACAGATGAGCTTGATCCTGAAATCCATTGCTTCGGGGACACTCCTCCTTTTCCTCATCTCACTCAATCAGCATACGAAGAGTCTCTAATGGACAGTCAGCTAAATGAGCTGAGCAAAGGAGACAAGGTTAGTGGCGGCCATGGTAGGTATGATCTGCGTTCCAAGAAAAGGACAATACCGCCTAATGTTCCTGAGTGGTCCACTAGAACAGAGAAGCCTACTAATGAGATAGTGGATAGTCACAGAGGTAAGAAGACCCAAACCCTCTCTCCCATTATCTAGATTCACACTCAAGAAATAAGAGAAATCCCAAAGCTCTCATCTTCTTTTAATTTTGAGCATGAAATTCAAAAAATCAGAATCCTTGTGCCCCTGACAGAATTGATTAAACATAAAGGGTTCAAGAAACACTTCTCTGAGATTTTACAGTATGAGGTCTCAAGCCTTCCCACAGACTCCATCAATTTTCAAGATGAAAATCCCGCAGTTATCCTAGGTCCTACGGTAGAAGATAGGAGTGACTCTTGCCCTCCCTTCTACACTTCCTTGAACATACATGACAAGGTACTGCACAATTGCTTGATGGATTCAGGGGCTTCTCATAACCTTATGCCCAAAACTGTCATGGAAGAGTTAGGACTAGAAGTCACCTGAGATTATCATGACCTCTATTCCTTTGACTCTAGAAAGGTTCAGTGTCTAGGAGTTATCAAAGATCTGGTCATGACCTTGTTTCAGCTGCCCATGAAAAGTGTGGTCATGGATATTGTAGTGGTCAATGTCCCCCCCAAGTTTGGTATGCTGTTATCAAGATCTTGGATAAAAATACTAGGGGGAACCTTGCTAATGGACCTCACATACGCTACTATCCCAGTGTTTGGAGGAGAGCATAGAAGGCTATACAGGGAAGCCCAATTGGCCTATATAATCAGTGATGAGGCCAACCCTACCAACCATCCCATTTTCTCCTTAGATACTGATCTAGGTTCCAGTGTACTTCAACTCACTCATGCTCCTGAACCTCCTCTTGAACTTAGAAAGCAACCCACCATTTCCCCTAAATTTCATCCCTCCATCACCCCCGTCTGGAAAATGTTCTTTGATGGAGCCTCTTCCAGGGAAGGTGCTGGAGCTGGGGTGGTTTTTGTGTCACCCACTCAGGAAACCATATCTCTATCATACAAAATGGAATTTGAAGCTACCAACAATGTGGAAGAGTATGAGGCTCTTGTTCTAGGATTAAGAGCTATAAGGGAAATGGGAATTCAGGAGGTAGCAGTGTTCGGTGATGCAGAGTTGGTGGTCCAACAGATCAGAAACACCTATCAGGCTAGCATCCCTGACTCAGGAGCTGCAGAAATGAGCTGTGGGACCTAGTTGACAGTTTCTTCTCAGAATTTAACATTTCTTTCATCCCAAGAGAGGAGAACACAGTGGTAGATTCCTTGGCTACATCAGCAAGTAATTTCAAAGTACCCTTGCCGCCTAAATTTAGATATGATGTAGAAGTGAAATACAGGCCCTCCATACCTGACAACGTCAAACATTGGAAGGTATTCGAGGATGATCTCGAGATCAAGAAGTTCTTGGAGACTGTCGAAGAATTTTCAGAGATGCACATCGACCAAGACTCTATCTCTGAAGAAAATCTTGGTGGGGGTAATTTTCTAAATAAGATTGCAGAGCGTAACATTGTGCAGCTGCCTAGCAATCATATTCCAAGAGGATTGGTTCCTTTGGAAAGGATTTTTGATAGAAATGATGTGTCATTAAATGGATATACCTCGGAGGATGACGCTGGTACTGCTCAGTGCAACATTGGGACTGAGAGTGAGCCCAAGCTTGTCAAATTATCAAGAAGTCTGACAAAGGAGCAGAGGTCTGAATATATTGAACTTTTGAGGGAATTTGCCGATGTCTTCACCTGGACCTATGAAGACCTCAAGACCTATGACACCTCTACCATCGAGCATAAAATCCCATTAAAAGAGGAGGCAAATCCATTTAGGCAGAAGCTGAGACAGATCAATCCTATGCTACTGCCTATCATGGAGAGGGAAGTGAAGAAGCTACTTCAAGCTCAAATCATTGTACCACTGAGATATTCAGAGTGGGTGGCCAACTTGGTGCCAGTAAGGAAAAAGAATGGAGAGATCCGACTCTATGTAGACTTCAGAAACCTAAACAGGAGCTCACGAAAGGATAACTACCCCTTACCAAAGATGGAACATATACTGCAGAGGGTAACAGGAGCTTCCAGAATGTCCATGATTGATGGTTTCTCTGGCTACTATCAGATCTTTGTTCTGCCTAAGTACAGGGAAAAGACAACATTCACCACTCCTTGGGGGACATTCATGTATGCCAAGATGCTGTTTGGACTAATGAATGCAGGGGCAACGTTCCAGCGTGCCATGGACATAGCTTTCATCGAGGAAAAGGATAAATTTGTGGTCATTTATCTGGATGACATCACAATATTTTCAAAATCTGATAAAGAACACCGTTGTCATCTCAGGAAGGTTTTCTTGAAATGCAGAAATTTTGGCATCTCATTAAACCCCAAGAAATCTTTGTTCGCCATGCAGGAGGGAAAATTACTAGGCCACATAGTATCAGTGGAAGGAGTCAGAATTAACCCCATCAGAGTTGAGGCGATACAAGGCTTATCGATCCTAAGGTCCAAGAAGGAGGTCCAATCCTTCATCGGTAAAATTAATTTTCTGAGGAGGTTTGTGCCTAACTTTGCTAAGGAGGTAAAGCTTATAACAACCATGTTGAAGAAATGAAATGAAGTAAGGTGGATCCCTGAATCGCGACATTCCTTTGAGAAAATCAAGAAGGCCCTGACTGAAGCTCCTGTGCTTATCAGTCCCGACTACTCGAAGGATTTCCTTATTTTCTCCTTTGTCTCACCTGACACAATGGCTGTTGTTCTATTACATACAAATGAGATTGGGCTGGAGCAACCTATTTCTTATTTCAGCCGAGCATTGAGGGATGTCGAAGTTAGGTATGACATTATGGAGAAGCAGGCCTATGCTCTAGTAAAAATCTCTCAAAGATTTTAGAACCTACGTCCTGCAGTCAAAGATCATCACCTATGTCCCTTCTCATGGGGCGGAAGGTGAAGAAGTTTTTAGCAGCCCAGTGAATGGGCATTTTCTGAAGAAATGTTTCGTTTGAGTCTCGGACAACTCCTTTGTTTGTAAATATTATCCTTTTGTTTCTTTGTTCATTTCCATTTTTATTTTTCGGCTTAATAATGACTCCATAGCCCAATAGCAAGGCACTGGAACTGCAAATGATTCCTTAGAGCATCACGGGGACGACTCTATCCCCCATGGAGCCTAATGTTAGAAACAATTGTGGTATCGGGGCACAAAGGTACACAAGTCTGTAGGATTGCACGATAAGTGCCCAAGCGCAGCACACAGAAAAATCCATTTCGGGCCTAGGTCAAGCAAGCGAGTGTCCCGATTTCAACGTTCAAGATGTATCCAAAGAATCAAATCAGCAGTTGGCAGTAAATCATGATCAGCAAAACTGCGCCAAAGTTAGCGCAATGGATAGCGCCCATAGCATGTTCAGGAATGGATGACAGTCGCTCATCCCAAGAGGCACGTGGCACGAGATCCGGTCACGTCGGATTTTCGGCAGTCGCGAGTGCAAAGGGTCAAGGTTTTATGTCTTTGAACATCGCGAAACTCCAAACCCCAAAAGCGCCGAAACTGGGGCCCGCGACATCATGAAGCATTTTCAGTCATCCATCTAAAGGGAACACCTGGCAGCAAATGGAGCCATCTCGGCGTTTTACCCATCGCGACTCCAAGACGCAAAGAGCAGCTCCATTATATTCTGATGCACGAGGTGCCGGGAAAATCCCGGACCCGGGCCCACAGTATCATTGGGAGACTTAAGAACTGTCAGATCTAGAGGGATGCGTGGTGCCAGATTAGGCCGTCTCGGCACATCTCTCATCACGATTTCGATCAGCAAGGATCAGCCCCTTCATATTCACGAACGCCGAAAGTGCCCTGGGAATAGGCACGTGGTCACAATCCGTGGTCACTTGGAGGAGGAAAGGAACTGTGTAAAGAAGGCCAAGGTGCCGAGTTCAGTTACAGAGGGGATCATCGCGATCTCCAGGCGCCATCAGATTTGATCTCCATACTGTTTCTCGCCTGGAGTAAATGACGGCAAGAGTGGGTGGTTGAAGGCTCCTTTCATTCATTAAGTGAGGGGATGGAGGGTCTAGCAAGCCATCTACCTGAAGAGGACCTGTGTATCAATTTTCTCAAAGAAGCCATGCCGAAGTCCTCGAATCGACAGAGAAGTCTGCGTACACTAGCCCAACACCTAATGGCTCAACTACCCTCCTGGTAGGAGACATGCGTAGTTAAGATGGCACTTAAAGAAAGATATCAGTATGAGTTTGACTGAAGGGACACCAAGCTTCAGGTGACTGGACACGCCTCTGTGAGGTGAATTTTCCTAAGTATATAGACTCAGTCTTTGTATTTTTGTGGGTATCAATGGTTGAGCTAAGCTCCCGATTATAAAGTTTTGATGAAGCGCTAGTCGCTCTGGTTAATGTATAAGGCATTTGAGATTTCTTACTTTATGGATGTCAACTTCCCTTCCATTTCTTTGTTTACTGTGTTAGGAATGACTCAGAATTGGAGGATCCAGTCGAGTTGTGGCTGTTATAGGATGATGTAGGTTGGATCACTGTAATAGTCACATTGTTTCTAATAAGTTCTTGTGATGTTCTCAACACTGAAACGACTTGGAATTGAAGGATTCAGTCGAGTCACCCCTCAGTTCCTTGAAACTCTAGACCAAGAGGATCTTGGCTTCCGAGTTTTTCATCCTCAAGCTTCCGAAGGCCTGTTGCCCGAGGCAGTCTTTCTCGCCCTTCTCACAAGTCTTCCTTCTTCCACCCTTTATTCATCTACTGGCAGAAGTTGGATCAAGACCTCCCTTGCTTTCTACATACCAGGCCCAGTTTACCGAGTTAAAGCTATATTTTCTTGAGTCTTGACCCATCTGATCACCCCATTAAACAAACCGTGACATAAAAACTGATGGGCGTCGGGCTCTGCTCCTGTAATAAATCCATGAGTGACTTCTGATGCTAACATAGGGAAACATAATATCATTAATTGGGGGTAGCACTATTTCAGGTGAAACCTCAACATCTTCATCAGAAACATCCTCGAAAATGGCCATAATTGTTTTTTTCTATTTACACTTGTGCCCGTGAAATTATTTATCATAACAATTATAGCAAAGACCCTTGAGTTAGTGTTCAACAATTTTTTCCCATGTTAACATGTGGACCTTGAGAGGAATGGCCTGAGGGGTAGGGGTGTTGGGTTAGGGTGGGGGGGGGAGTGTGTTTTATGCTCTGGTCCATGATGACCTGTTGTGCCTCCTTGGCATTCTTAGTGGCTTCCAACCAAGTCTGAGGGCAAGCCATGATGACCTAGGTGTGAATTTCATCCTTGAGGCCACTAATAAATCATTCCCTAAAGAAAGCATCTGTCATTCCCTCCATTCGAAAATCCAAGTGCTCAAAGGTAGAAATAAAATATTTCACAGTTCCGGATTGTTTCAACTTGGTTAGACGTCATAAATGGTGGGTGTCCATGTCAAAGCATTCATATAGCTCTGCAATAAATTATGACCAAGAAACATACACTTGGGGTGCATTGCGACACCACTGCCACCATTGCCATTTTTCTAGATTCCAAATAGAGAATTTCCACCATTTTTTCTCGTGTTAACTTGTGTACCTTGAGAGGAATGGCCTGAGGGGAAGGGGTGTTGAGTTTAGGGTGGGGGGAAAAAGTGGGTTTTCTTCTCTGGGCCAAGATGACTTGTTGTGCCTCCTTGGCATGCTTAGTGGCTTCCAACCAAGTTTGAGGGAAAGAAATGATGACCTAGGTGTGAATTTCATCATTGAGGCCACTAATAAATCATTCCCTAAATAAATCATATGTCATTCCCTCCATTTAGGAAGCCAAGTGATAAAAGGTAGCAATAAAATATTCCACTATTCCGGACTGTTTCAACTTGGTCAGACGTCATAAATGGTGGGTTTCCATGTCAAAGCATTCATATAGCTCTGCAATAAATTGTGACCAAGAAACATACACTTGGGGTGCATTGCGACACCACTACTATTAGCACCAATTCTTGCAAGGGGTGCTTCTCTCTGACTTCAGGCCCTTGGTGTAAAATGCAAAGGAATGGGTTTTAAAAACCCATCAAATGTGTTTTATTCAAAGGATGAATTCATGAGCGTCAAGCGCAACACACAAAAGAAGTCCATTTTGGGCTTAAAATCAAGTGAGCAGGCATTTTTGTTTTCAATGGCAAGGATCCATCGATGGAGCAGATCAATGGTCATAGGGTAAGCCAGAGCCACGGATTTGCACAAGGTTTAGTGCATGGGCTCATCCCTTGGGGCCAAAGTCACAAAATGATCGTGGTCATCCGATCCAGTCGGGACACATGGTGCCTGATTAAGTCTGATTTCCATCTCAGCTAACATGACTTTGAAATACAAGGGTCAACTCCCTTCCATCCACGATACGCGACATGTGAAGGCATCTTTGGGTGTGGGCCCATGGTCCTGGAACCCGGTCACGAGGTAGAAGGGATAAAGTGGGGGCCAGTTGAGTTTAAATGCTCATTGAGTGATGAGTGATCATGGTCATTGATCAAGGGAGGATCTCAGCAGTCCAACCAAGGGACGTGTGGCGCATGATTGATTCTGGTCACTATTTCACTTATCGTGACTTTGAAATACAAGGGTCAATTCCCTCCCATCCACAATACGTGAGATGCGAAGGTGCCTTTGGGTGCGGGCTCATGGTCATAGCACAGGGTCATATGGAAAGGCAGTTGGAGGAAGAGGAGTGAGAACTCGGAGGAGAAGGAGAATCGCCAAAAGGATCGGGACTGTTAGTCTTGAAGGACGCATGGCGCACGATTGAGTCTGGTCACTATTTCGCCTATCGTGACTTTGAAATACAAGGGTTGACTCCCTCCCTTCCACGATACATGAGATGAGAAGGTGTCTTTGGGTGCGGTCCTACGATGATAGCACAGGGTCGTATGGAGTGGGGACAAAGCAGATGAGGGACACAGAGCCAATGTGTTCAAGGGAAAATGGATCGTGTCTGTTGATATTGAAGCCAGATCCAACCACCAATATGGAGGGTCATTTTGCGGTTTTAGTCACCAAGGATCCTGAATGCTATAATGGTGGAGTCTCTCGAAAGGAGAAGTGTCGAAGCGCCTCTATAGCGAGGTGCTAGTTCATGGCCATGGGTTACATTGAGGGTGGAGCCAAAATAAAAAGGAGGCTAGCCTCTGAGCCCTGGGAAGCAAGCACGTGGTCGTCCCTTGTGCTCGAAGTTTCGGCCACCTGCCGTGGAGGAGGGAAATTAATGAAAATTGAGTAGGTAGCTAAAACCTCAGCTCAAGCCATGAATGTAAGGCATGGAGGTTCTGGCAGGAAGTCTTCCCAAGATCATCCTATGTATAGATTTTCCTAAAAGAGCCATGCCTATCTGATGTCCTCTTCTGACCGGAGGAGCCTACACACGCTAAGTTGGACTTTAATGTCTCATCCACCCTCCTGCTACCAAGGGGGCATATTGCTCTAAGTATATATACTCAGTTTTTGTATTTTTGTAAGGATGGATGGTAGAGCAGAGCTCCTGACTGTAATGTTTTAATGAAGCACTGGTTTCCCTGTCTATGTATTTGTATGTGAAATTTCTTATTTAATGAAAGGCAACTCTCTTTTTCATCTGGTTTCTATCCCATACTAAAAGAGTTCATGATTGACTGATTCACATGAATTGTTGTGACTGTGTTATGATAAAAGTTTTACTATAACATTGTTATGTTCTTTTAGTGTTTTTGCAATTTGAATATAAGATGTTCTGGTGTTCAAGTTTTTCTTCTTTAGTTTGTTAGAAGATTGATGCCTACAACAGACCTTTGCATTTCCTCACAGAAGTCTTCCTCCTACTCACCCTTATTACAACTTATTGTCTGAAGTTAAACCAAGACCTCTTCTGCTTATGCATGCCTGGCCTAGTTTCTAAGTTAGAATGATATTGTTCTAAGTTTACTTCCATTCATCACCCTTTATCAACAAATAGTGACATAAACTGATGGGCATCAGGCTTACTCCTGCTGCAATCCAGGAGTGACTTCTGACACGAACATTTCTGGTGCCATTGCTGAGGACGAAGTTGAAAATTTTCCCTGGGATCGATCGACATCTAGCCTCTGATTCTGATGGTGCATCAGGCATCAAAGCCCTATGAGATTGCTACTGTGCACCTGGAGACTCGATTATGACAAATCCACTGTAGCAAACCTGCTTTTTTAGTTGTGGCTTCTAGAAGTAGACACACGTGGTCCCATCCACAGCTGCCTCTAGCTACAGCTGAAGCTGATCTGGAGGTGATTATCAGAAAATGAAAGGCCTCTGAAGGAGAAACTTCCACTGCTGAACTAGGTAATTTGCTATCTCCTTCTGTAGAAGCTCCATTTTCTTCTTCTCAGCTTCCTATCAGACCTCTTATGAAGTTTTCCATTTCCTGAATTTTGTAAGTGTCCCTGCTGAGTTTTCCCCTCCTGGTCTAGGATTAGAGGGAGAAATCCTTGTCACTCCCCTCTCCCCTGAAGCTGTACCTTGGTTTAGACCTAGGACCACAGAAGGTTTCCCCACTCCTAGCTTTATCACCCCTCCTCTTATTACTGTTGCTTCTACTGCACAGAGAGAAGAATCTGTTGACTCAAGCCCCTTAGCCTTCTCTCTGAATCCCCTATTGTTTCCCCTTCCACCTGGAAGCTCATTTCCATTATCCCCTGTTCGAGCTCCTTCTCCTCCGAGTTCTCCTGCACCTAATATTCCTATGGCAGGAGAAAATCCCCCCATGACCAGAATGGAGGCTATAATAGCCGCTAGGTATGCTCCCCTTTTGTTACCTCAGCCTTTTAATGCCCTTCCAGCAAATGGCTACCTTAAGTAGCTGCCCAAGTTTACAGGCGAAGGGGACATAGCTACAGAAGAACACCTTGAAGCCTTTTACAGTTTTACAAATGATCATGTTATCATGCATGTAGACATATGGATGAGGATTTTTGTCCATAGCCTTGAAGGCGAGGCTATAAATTGGTTTAGGGCCCTACCTCCTGGATCTATCGATGGGATTGAGGCTTTGGATAATGTCTTTTTGAGACAGTGGGGAGACAAAAAAGACTTCATGTATTACATGGCAGAGTTTGGGTCTTTGAAGAGAAAGGAATGAGAGCCTGTCTCTAAATTCTCCAAGAGATTCAATAAAATGGTAAGATCCCTGCTGAGATAAAGCCCTGAGAATCCTCTGCTAAAATCACTTATGCTAGCGCTTTTGATCTCGATTTCTGCCTCTTGTTGAGGGAAAGGAGAGCCACTACTCTGGCTCACATGCAGGATGTAGCCGTGGAAGTAGAATCTAATGTATTGGTTGTTAACTGACTCAGGAATAAGGCTGATAGAGACATATCCAGGAAAAGAACTGAAGCCTCCCCATCCAATTCCTCTCCCCTTCCCCTTCAGAAGGATGAGGTAACTAAAGTGCTAAAATTGCTTTCAGCTAGAATGGAAAGGTGGGAGTTAGAAGGGAAGCCCATGTACAAAAATCCACAAAATAATGATAATAGAGGCTTCAGGAGGCCTAGTAACAATGTGCCACAGGCTTTCCCAAGGGAACAAAGGAGCAAAGATAGAGATGATCAGAGGATTCAAACCCCTCTCCAAAATAACCTAGTTTCTCATGAGGAAGGAGAGGAGATAGATGAGCTCGACCCTGAAATTCACTGTATTCAAGACACTTCCCCTTTTCCCCATTTGACTCAAACTGCAAATGAAGAATCCCTTATGAACATTCAAATCAGTGAGTTGGGTAAAGGGGAAAAGGCCAAAAACACTCCTAATAGATGCCATCTTAGGTCAAAGAAGAAAGAAGGGAATTTTGATAGCCATGATCAACCCCTCATAGCGGAAAGGCCTGCTAAGTCTGCAACAATCACTACTAAAGAAAAGAAAACTTAGAATACTTTGCCAACAGCCAAAGAACCTATCTCTGAGGTAAGGGAAGATCCTAAGCCTCTTTCCTCTTTTATTTTTGAGCATGAAATTCAAAATATTAGAATTCCCGTACCCCTCTCAAAACTAGTTAAAAATGAAGATTTCGAAAGGTCCCTCTCCAAACTGCTACAATCTGAGTCCCCCCCAGCCTTCCACAGACTCAGTAAATATTCAAGAAAAAAAGCCAGTAGTTGTCCTAGGTCCCATGGTAGAAGATAGAGATGATTCATCCCCTCCCTTCTACACATCCCTGAACATACATGATAAGGTGCTGCATAATTGCCTCATGGATTCAGGAGCTTCCAACAACCTTATGCTTAAAATAGTCATGGAAGAATTGGGACTGGAAGTGACAAAGGATTATCATGATTTGTACTCTTTTGATTCAAGGAGGGTGCAATGCCTTGGAGTCATCAAAGACTTGGTGGTCTCTTTATTTCAGCTACCAATGAAGAGTGCAACCATGGACATTGTAGTAGTTGATGTTCCCCCCAAGTTCGACATGCTGTTGTCAAGATCTTGGATTAAAAAAATTGGAGGAACATTACAGATGGATCTCACATATTCCACCATTCCAGTCTTTGGAGGGGAGCACATGAGGTTGTACAGAGAAGCTCAGCTAGCCTACATTGTTAGTGATGAAGCAAACCCCACCAATCATCCTATCTTTGTAGTTGACACTGATTTGGGGTTTAGTTTATTGCAGCTCACTGATACTCTTGAAGCCCCTTTTTAAATTAGAAAGCATCCCATGTTTAATCACGAGATACCTCCTCCAACCACCTCTGTCTGGAAGATGTTCTTCGATGGAGCTTCTTCTAGCGAAGGCGTTGGTGCTGGAGTGTTTTTTGTGTCACCTTGTCAGGAAACCATATCCCTATCATACAAGCTAGAATTTGAAGCTACCAATAATGTGGCAGAATATGAAGCTCTTGTTCTGGGTTTAAGGGCTGCAAAAGAAATGGGAATTGAGGGGGTAGCAGTGTTCAGAGATGCTGAGTTGATTATCCAGCAAGTCATAAATTCTCATCGGGATAAGCATCCTCGGCTCAGGAGTTACAAAAATGAGGTGTGTGACCTGATTGATAGTTTCTTATTAGCTTTCAACATTTCTTTTATTCCAAGAGAGGAAAATACTTTGGCTAATTCCTTAGCTGTCTCAGCTAGTCTGTTCAGGATCCTTCTATCGCCTAAGATCAAATATGATGTTGAGGTAAGATATAGGCCATCTGTACTAGAAAATATCAAGAATTGGAAGGTATTCGAAGATGATCTTGAAATCAAAAAAATTCTTCAGTCTGTCGATGAATTTTCTACATTACACATTGATTAGGATCCTGATCACGAAATTCACCCTCACCCTGAGGTATTTTTAAATAAAATTTCTAATCACCATATTATTCATCTTCCTAGCAATCACATTCTGAAGGGACTAGTCCCTTTAGAAAGACTGTTCGATGGGAATGATGTGGCAGAAAAGGGTAGGGTTTCAAATGAAGATGTTGATACAACAAAATGCAACATCGGCACATAGGAGGAGCCTAAGTTTGTCAAGTTGTCAAGAAGTTTGACCAAAGAGTAGAGGGCCAGATATACCGAGTTATTAAGAGAATTTGCTGATGTGTTTGCATGGACCTATGAAGACCTCAAGACATATGACAAATCTGTCATTGAACACATGATCCCACTAAAGGAAGAGGCTAAGCCATTTAGGCAGAAGCTAAGATAGATAAATCCCATGTTGCTGCCTGTCATGGAGAGAGAAGTGAAGAAGTTTTTAGATGCCCAAATCATTGTCCCCTTGAGATATTCTGAGTGGGTGGCCAATTTGGTCCCGGTGAGGAAGAAAAGTGGTGAAATCAGGCTTTGTGTTGATTTCAGGAACCTGAACAGGAGCTCAAAGAAAGACAACTATCCCTTGCCCAACATGGAACACATATTGAAGAGGGTAATTGCTGCATCTAGGATATCCATGATTGATGATTTTTCTGGCTATAATTAGATATCAGTCATGCCTGAGGACAAAGAAAAAACAACCTTCACCACTCCTTAGGGCACATTCATGTATGCCAAAATGCATTTTGGATTAATGAATGCAGGAGCAACATTTTAGCAAGCCATGGACATAGCCTTCATCGGGGAGAAAGATCAGTTTGTGGTGATCTATCTGGATGACATCACAGTCTTCTCTAGGTATGATAAAGAGCAATGTTGTCACTTGAGGAAAGTTTTCTTGAAATGTCAGAGGTTTGGCCTTTCCTTAAATCCTAAGAAATCTTTGTTTGCTATGAAGGAGGGGAAGTTGTTAGGCCATATAGTATTAGCAGAGGGAGTGAGAATTGATCCCAGCAGGGTAGAGGCAATTCAGACCTTGTCACTTCTCAGGTCTAGAAAGGAAGTCCATGCTTTTTTAGGGAAGATGAACTTTTTGAGGAGGTTCCTTTCAAATTTTGTTGAGTTGGTGAAACACAACACAACCATGCTCAGAAAGGGAAATGAAGTGAAATGGACTGCTGAACCCAGGGAATCTTTTGTCCAGATAAAGAAGTCATTGACTAAGGCACCTATGTTGATCAATCCTGATTATTCCAAGGATTTCCTAGTTTTTTCTTTTGCTTCTTTTGATACATTAGAAGCGGTCTTATTGTAGAAAAATGAGGAAGGGCGAGAGAAACCCATTTCCTTCTTCAGTAAGGAATTAAGAGATGCAAAAATTAGGTATGAGATCATGGAAAAATAGGCCTATGCCTTGGTGAAAGCTCTCAAAGCTTTCAGAGTCTATGTCTTGCAATCAAGAGTGACTGCATACGTTCCTTCATCCTATGTGAAAGACATCCTTATACAGCCTGACATAGATGGGATAAGAGGTAAATGGATTGCCAAGATCCTTGAGTTTGACTTGGAGATAAATCCCACCAAGTTGGTTAAAGGGCAGGGTTTAGCCAAGCTACTAGCTGAATCTAATTGCAAGGCCTTGGGGGTTAGCTTCATCAATGCTTGCTTAGAAAATCAGCAAGCTGAGTCATCTAGCAAAAGCTCTGAGGGTGGCTTATCACTAGAAGAATGCACCTGGTACAAAGACATTTTGTACTTTCTGCAAGAGTTGAAGCCTCCTGATGGAATGGGAAAAATCAAGGCAAGATCTTTAAATCTCAAGGCAGTCAGATATTGCCTTATTGACCAAGTCTTTTACTGGAGAGACCCTCTAGGGGTGTTTCTGAGGTGTCTGAACCCACAAGAAGCCCAGAAAGTTATGTTTGATCTCCATAGCGGCCTTTGTGGAGGGCATCATTTCTGGAAGACCACAACTCACAAAATTCTAAGGGTTGGGTACTACTGGCCCACCTTATTCACAAATGTCTGTAGAGAAGTCATAGCTTGCATCAAATGCCAAAGGTTCTCAGGAAAACAACAACTCAAATCTCTACCACTAAAGCCTGTAGTAGCTTCATCACCCTTTCAAAAGTGGGGGTTGGACTTCATTGGAGAAATTCATCCTCCTTCAAGTGGCCAAAACACATGGATCCTGATTGCAACAGACTATTTCACCAAGTGGATAGAGGCTGCCCCCACCAGGAGTGCTTCACACAAGGTAATTATCAGCTTCCTGGAGGATATCATAGCCAAATTTGGTTGTCCCAGCAGAATTTTCACTGATAATGTTGCTTCTTTCAAGTCTAAGCCTCTGGTTAAGTTCTGTGAGAAGTTCGAGATCTCACTAATTCACTCCACTCCCTATTATCCTTAAGGAAATGGACTGGCAGAATCTTCTAATAAAAGTCTAATCAAACTCATTAAAGGATTATTGGAAGACAACAAGAGGGCCTGGGATTCAAAGCTCAAATTTTCTCTATGGGCCGATTGAGTGACAACAAATAAGTCCCTGGGCACCTCACCTTTTCAACTTCCTTATGGGATGGAGGCTGTGTTTCCTACTCAGCTCGCTTTACCTGTAGCGAAATTATTTCAAGATCATGAAGGAGAGCTAGACCATATGGTCAGAAGAATTCATCAAGTGGTGGAAGTGCAACAGATTAGGGAGCACATAATGGACATAGCTCATAGTCATCAGCAGAAGATCAAGCAGGCCTTTGACAGGAAGGTCAGAAAGGAGGATTTCGAGCTGGGAGATTTGGTTCTTAAGTGGGATGCACCTAGGTAGGATAGGGGCAAAAACAACAAGTTTGATGCCCTCTAGATCAGGCCCTTCAAAATCTATGAACTATTCTTAAACAACACGTACAGGTTGTAGGATTTGGAGGGTGAAGAAGTTTTTAACGGCCCAGTAAATGGGAATTTCCTGAAGAAATGTTTTGTTTGAGCCTTAGACGACTCCTTTGTTTTTGTAAATATTGTTTTTCTATTTATTTTCATATTTATAAATGACTCCATAGCCCAACAACAAGGCACTAAAATTGCAAGGAGTTCTTAGAGCATCGCAGGGATGACTCTATCCCCCATGGAGCCTAATGTTAGCACCAATTCTTGCAAGGGGGTGTTTCTCTCCGATTTCAGGACCTTGGTGTAAAATGCGAAGGAATGGGTTTTAAAAACCCATCAAATGCATTTTATTCGAAGGCCGCATTCATGAGCATCAAGCACAACACACAGAAGAAGTCCATTTTGGGCTTAAAATCAAGTGAGCGGGCATTTTTGTTTTTAGCGGCGAGGATTCATCGATGGAGCAGATCAACAATCATTGGATAAGGTAGAACCATGGAGTTGCATGAGGTTTAGCACATGGGCTCATCCGTTAGGGACAAAGTCACAAAATGATCATGGTCATCCGATCCAATCGGGACATGTGGTGCTTGACTAAGTCTGATCGCCATCTCGGCTATTGTGACTTTGAAATACAAGGGTCGACTCCCTTCCATCCATGATACACGAGATGTGAAGGCGTCTTTGGGTGTGGGCTCATGGTCCTGACACTTGGTCATGAGGTAGCAGGGCTAAAGTGGGGGCCAATTGAGTTTAAATTCTCATTGAGAGATAAGTGATTGTGGTCATTGATCAAGGGAGGATCTCAGTCGTCCAACCAAGGGATGCATGGCGCATGATTGAGTCTGGTCACTATTTTTCCTATCGTGACATTGAAATACAAGGGTTGACTCCCTCCCATCCACGATATGTGAGAAGTGAAGGTGCCTTTGGGTGCGGGCTCATGGTCATAGCACAAGGTCATATGGAAAGGCGGTTGGAGGAAGAGGAGTGAGAACTCAGAGGAGAAGGAGAATCCCCAAAAGGATAGGGACCGTTAGTATTGAAGGGCGAGTGGTGCACGATTGAGTCTAGTCTCTATTTCGCCTATCGTGTCTTTGAAATACAAGGGTCAACTCCCTCCCATCCAAGATATGCAAGATGTGAAGGTGCCTTTGGGTGCGGGCCCACGATCATAGCACAAGGTCGTATGGAGTGGGGACAAAGTAGATGAGGGGTGCAGAGCTAATGTGTTCAAGGTAAAATAGATCATGTCCATTGATTTTGAAGCTAGATCCAACTGCCGATATGGAGGGTTGTTTCACGGTTTTAGTCACCAAGGATCCTAGACACTAGAATGGTGGAGTCTCCTGAAAGGAGAAGTGTCGAAGTGCCTTTGGAGCAAGGTGCCAAGTCATGGCCATGGGTTACATTGAGGGTGGAGCCAAAATAAAAAGGAGGCTAGCCTCTGAGCCCTGGGAAGCAAGCACGTGGTCATCCCTTGTGCTCGAAGTCTTGGCCACCCGCCGTGGAGGAAGGAAATTAGTGAAAATTGAGCAGGTAGCTGAAACCTCAGCTCAAGCCATGAATGTAAGGCATGGAGGTTCTGGCAGGAAGTCTACCCAAGATTGTCCTGTGTGCAAGTTTTCCTAAAATAGCCATGCGTATCTGATGTCCTCATCTGACCAAAGGATCCTGCACATGCTAAGTTTGACTTTAATGTCTCAACTACCCTCCTGCTGCGAAGGGGGCATATTTCTCTGAGTATATATACTCAGTTTTTGTATTTTTGTAGTGATGGATGGTAGAGCAGAGCTCCCAACTGTAATGTTTTAATGAAGCATTGGTTTCCTTGGCTATGTATCTGTATGTGAAATTTCTTGTTTAATGAAAGGAAAGTCTCCTTTTCATCTGGTTTCTATCCCATACTAAAAGAGTTCATGAATGACTGATTCACATGAATCGTTGTGACTGTGTCATGATAAAGGTTTTACTGTAACACTATTATGTTCTTGTAGTGTTTCTGCAATTTGAATATAAGATGTTTTGGTGTTCAAGTTTTTCTTCTTCAGGCTGTTAGAAGCTTGATTCCTACAATAGACCTTTGCATTTCCTCACAGAAGTCTTCCTCCTACTCATCCTTATTACAACTTACTGTCTAAAGTTAAACCAAGACCTCATCTGCTTGTGCATGCTTGGCCTAGTTTTTGAGTTAGAATGATATTGTTCTGAGTTAATTCCATTCATCACCCTTTATCAACAAATAGTGACATAAACTGATGGGCATCAGGTTTATTCCTGCTGCAATCTAGGAGTGACTTCTGACGTCAACAACTACCACCATTTCCATTTTTCCAGATCCAAATAGATAATTCCATAATGAAGCTTGGTTAAATCATTAGTGATACCATGCATGGAGAAATAGTGTTCCATCAGAGTAACCTAGGCTTGTGGATCTGATTGATCAAATTTGTTGGCCTCAACTCTAGGGAGATGGGGGTCACGTTGTAGGGAGTTGGAATGAGTGTGTAGAGGATGGTTGGAGTCAACATCTTCAATATAGATAGGTGGGTCAGAGGAGGAAGGACCCTATAATTTGTTCATGAATTAGTTGAGAGCGGAATGGACTTCAACAATTTGGCTACCGATTTGGGCTTGGATGTGGTCCTTTTTTGCATGAATGCCTGAAATGTACCTATTTACTTGGGCCTGGAGGGAAGTAAGATCAATACTTAGTTTCTGATTGGTTTCTTATTGACGGGTGGGATCCATGAGGGGATGAGGAGTGGCTCCATGGACAAGAAAGCATATAAGTGATATATACCACAATGATTAGGGAAACAAGAGGATACCAATGGGATAAGCGAGAAATAAGGGTGTCAAGAATAGTATGGGTCCATGGGGTAAAAACATGTTAAAAATGAGAGGTATCCAAACGATCAGGGAGAAAAGGGTAATCCAATAAGTCTCAAATAAAGGTGCTGGCAAGTTAAAAAATGTTAAAAATGATAGGTATCACAACGATCAGGGATAAAATGGGAATCCAATGAGATAGGTCTCAAATAAGGGTGCATGAAGGTAAAAAAAGGTTAAAAATGATAGGTATCACAACGATTAGGACGAAAAGGGGAACACATTTATGCATTGAATGAAATATCACTATAGTTTAAAGATGCAGGAACACATCTCTACCCTAGAAAAAAAAATTAACCCACAATTATTGCCAAGGAAAGTGATTTGATACGACTTGTTGTCCACCTGGTTATGTGATATTAAGTAGAAACATGAATATAAAAGAAATTACCAACATCACAACAAAATGTAGAGAATAACACACCAGAATGATACCTTTATTGAAATGTGAGAAATGTTCACTTGTCTCTTCGATGGGGCAACCTCCAGCAGAGCAGATCTCTATTACAATAATTTGCAAGACAAAGCTTTCTAATGCCTCATGTTGTTCCTGAGATTTACTCTAGGCTCACAGAATAATGTCAGGCATCCAAAATTTATAATATTTGTTTTTATAGTGATTTTCTACCTTCAACTTGAGATGAAACTTCAATAAACTAATGATTTAGAAAACACAAAGGCAATATCTCTTCCTTTGAGTTTTATCGATAGTCAAGAGATGGAAAGTAGAATTATAGAAAACAAAATTGACAAAAAAAATTAAGGTATCCAATGATGATAAATCTTACCTTATTTTCAATAGAAGAAACATGAAAAGTAATTCTTAAATATGAATAAAGATGAGAAGATCCACACGGATACAGGTCTTGTTTTACTTACAGTAAGAACATAGGAAAAGTTGTAGCTGAACAGATATCCAATTATATGAACCACAGTAGATGTATTACTAAATTGCATTCTTTCAATACTTAAGCATTGTCGAGATAATAAATGGATTATGATGAAGAAACAACACACATAAAACACATAATTCAAAGAAATGAAATGTAGAATCTCTATTTTTCTTATATAAATTTGTATTAAGAAGTCTCTCCTTACATCTGGCCAGAAAAATCCATTATTATGTCTCTAATGTATATATTTATACAAAATCGTGTTAACCAAAATTGGTTAGATTTCCCCACTTTTATCTGTCAAAATATAATAAAATATAAGATAACTAAATATTACAAAGATTTAAACAACTGTCTTTCTTCTAGAAACTCCATCGCTTGTTGGTTGTATCAAGGCTTATCTTTCCTTAATTTTCTCGTAGATGCAACTGCCTTATGTTGACCCTTGTATTGCATGTGCAAGTCTAATAATGCAACTACGAACATGGGGGCTTCTATATTAACATTCAATTCAAAGGTAAATTTCATTTTATGCACTAATGGTAAACTCCTTTGAATCTTTACAACATCTTGTTGAGTATTATGATATTATAGACTTTTTTTGACGAGAAGATCATTTAAGACTTGCAAATTAACATGATTGACTTGCAATATAGTATTTTTCGTTCTCTCCCTATTTTTCTTCAGATTTTACTTTGTTTTTTCAATCTCAACTATCCCAATAGAAGAGTGACCATCGTCAAGATCAATTTCTACCATTTTTACATCCACAGTTAAAAGAGCATTTAGACAAGCAATTTTTTCTTCCTTATCTAATCTTTTGCTTTCTTCAAGATTTTTTTCCCAGGATTTTAATGACATTTATCCTTTCAACTGTTCAATTTTTGAAAAAGGAACAAACCCTGGTATACTAAGATTTTTCCTCCACACTATGAGTTCTTGAAATTTGGATCTAGCAGTGATAGATTATTTCTCTTTGTCAGCAATAATTTGCAATGAATTATTGATGACATGATAATGCTTTTGAATAATATCCAAAATTTCATAGAAATGTTTTTGAACTATCTGCAATCCCTCATTGATCTCCAATGCTTGATTCTTAAAAGCAGAGATGTCAATAATTTTACTTTCAATTGTAGTTATTTGGGATTGTAATTGACTTATGAATGCATCTCTTTGGGAAATAATGTTCTTAATTAAGTGTTGATATTGAAGGATTACCTTCAGTTTCTCCTCTAATTGTTTGATCTGCTGCTCAAAAACTTCTCTGACCTAAGTCAGTTCATAATTAAGTTTCTCCCTGAAAATGACCTCTATTTGTCTCAAATCATTTTGCAACTGCTCAATTAAAAGATTCTTCTGGTCAAGTTTCTCTCTCAATTTATCTATTGACCATAAATTAGTTGTTACAAATGCCCCCAAGGAATCTGCTACTTGTTTTGCAAATTTAGGGACACTCTGTCCCTGTCCATCATATACCATTCTTTGTCTTTAATTGATTACTCCTCCTTTTTGTTCAACTTCTCTTCGTACAATAGATTTTATTTTATTACTGAAGAAGAAATCTGACAAAGGCATTTATTCTGGTTCAATGGGTGTCAAATCATCTACAAACCAGGTATATCAGAACTTGTTGCAAGAAGAGTTAAGGATGGGATAGGAATTGCAAGTGCAGTAAAATCCCCTTGAGATGTGACATCCTTTACAGGAGTTTGAGTGTTTGAAGTTATCTTGGGAAAATTATGTCCATGCTTCATAAAGGATTAAAACATTGCAAATGTTGCCTCTGGGGGGCAGCTCAATTGGCAAGTGCCGTGAAAATGAAGTTCTATGAGGTTTCGAGTTCAATTCCCCCCGACTTACCTTATGTGCCGCGCAAGGGGCATCATGGGCACACCTAGAGGTTATAGTGGTAGCGGTTGGATAACACGGCCATGTGTAATGCGAGCACATGCCCAACTAGTTGCTGATTCCTCCTGACACATAAAAAAAAAAAAAACATTGCAAATGTTTCTTCAAAGGTCTTTCCTAGTAAGGATGATCTTGTAATTGTTGTGGACAATATCTCTGGCATTGTTTCAACTTATTTAGTTTTGACCTCAGGCAGGTCATGTTGCTTGGGATTTGATGGTGTCACTTGTGAATTTATATTACCATTATGAATAAGAATTTGTTCGACTTGTAAAATCTTGGGCAAACCACTCCTTCTATGCTTTTGTAAATTAAGAAAACCTATTTGTTCCTTTTCATAAATATTATAGAATATGGATATTAATTCATCATATGATCCAGCTCCTTCGAAAACCTCATCAAAAGGTGAATCTTCATGGAAATATTTCTTCATATTGAATTGAGCCAAATGGTTTTCTACCACTCTATGTGGATCATGATTTTTGAATTCAATGGTAGAAAATGTAATATTATCTAAGGTTGAAGCTTCAACCTTAGCATGTCCAAATTATGATAATAAAAATATAGGATAGGCTGGCCAAACTCTTTTAAGGAAAGCCTTCAGTTCTTTGGTGATACCTGTAGAAAATGTCTGATAGTCTACCTCCCCACAGACAAGTCTATCTGGTAGAAAACTAGGCAGAGCATGCGGGGATGAGTAATAGCCAAAAACTATGATATAAGAAAAAAAATCTTCAATGTACCAGTCTACAATAACACCTAGAATCCCCATTATTTGTTCATAAATTATAGGAGGAGGATCAACATAAATAGATTCATGAATTGGAATAACAACATTGTGGAAAATCTCATAAAAGAAATCCTTTTCATTTTCCTCCCATAATTTGGAATGATAAATATGTATTGGTTTAGTGACAGTTGGGGTCTAGTTCCAATTCATCAAAGGAAATGGGGTTCTGAAACATATAACATCCATAATATATGCAGACATATAAAAGGGAACATGCTCTCCTTTAGATTTATGGGTTGTATAACCCTCTATTTGTTTGACTAGATTATCTAACAACATATTTCCCCAATAAAAAGTGAAACCTTCTGCAACTTCATGAATTATAGGGACCCATTATATAGTAAAATGTGTAGGGTTTTTCTTTCCAAATATTCTACAAAGCATTTTAGCTACATATATAATGTGTGCATCACATGAAGTTGTAGAATATGTGCCATGACTATCTTCTTTAAATTTGTTTTCTTCACCCCACCAGGTTTTAACTATATCATGGATAGTCCTATCATAACCTATACATTCGTCTTTCTCAAATTTCATCACAAATGATGCATTGTAAACATATTTGGGATTACTAGATAATTTATACATTACTTGGATGTCCTCAGGTCAAAATGAGCCGAAAATAGTCTTATGATGGCTATAAATGGTTCTGGTTGGTATATCC
This sequence comes from Picea sitchensis, assembly GCA_010110895.2. NCBI lineage: Eukaryota > Viridiplantae > Streptophyta > Pinopsida > Pinales > Pinaceae > Picea > Picea sitchensis. The sequence goes on from SNQJ01S0042638.1 coordinate 104,049, forward strand.
ACATGGTCCAAGGCCCAGCATATCATATCCGTATAGGGTAGCAATTTTGGCCTTGCTTCAACTTTGTGAAACTCTGAGTTGGCCACCTCTTTAATATTATTTATAGTTAACACATCTTCACCCTCATTTGATTCATCAGAAGGGATTTATTTCTCATCTTCCAGGATTTCATAAACCCACACCCATGACTTGATGTTGTCTGTTAGGCAAGTAGTAGTGTCTGAATAAATGTTTGAATGTGGGTTTGACTCTTATACATAATCATGTTTTCTTTCTGCTTTGTGCGGCACCATGATTTTCCATCTACAATATTAGCCCCTATAAGAAACAATATTTATTAATACAAATGTAGAGACGCGATAAAATTTAGGATGTGAATGGAGAAATGACTCAGAATTCAAATGTTTTATCAGATCGAAATACAAAACAATAATTAATTTTATGTTCAATCTCTAATTAATTCAAATTACAGAGTAATCATGATAAAGTTGGCGAATTTATTACTGGACGACACTGAACTTTTTCGAATATTTCACACTAACCATGTTTAATTTACCTTATTAATCATGATTAGCGAATATAAGTATTTCGACACTTCGACATTCAAGGATTTGAATAGGGAATGTAAAACATATCTTGAAGGTCGAAGTCATGGAAAAATTAGTCATCCTTTAATTAACATTTTCTTTAATTAACCATTTATTTATCCTTCTAAAATTTAAATGCTTCGGAACTTTGAGACTCTGGAGCTTCGTAACTTCAATAATATTTCAATAGAAATGTTAAATTTCTCTCGAAGGTCGGAGTTGCGAAGTAATTACTTACTGTTAATAAATCATATCTTAAATTTTAATCTACGATGATATGGTACTTCGGCACTACAACAATTCCTTGATAATATGATATCCCAGAGGACAATATCCCAGAGTGACGTGGCAGGATGACATCACATCTGATGACATTTCATGAGAACATGAGTGACATGTGTCACCCTGAATCATGATAATTACGTGTCTAACAATGCCTAAAAGGAGTTCCACGTTTCTCCATGTGTAAATAATGCCAGATGGCATGGGACACATTAGCCAAGTACTTTACTTAATAAAACAAATTCTGAAAATTTGGAACTCTGGAGCTTTGCAACTTCGGTGTTTTTAGTACATTTAAATGTTTGAACTTATAGCACCAAAGCACGAAGTCCAGGAGTGGAATTTCAAATCGGAACCTTATCTTTGATTAAGTATTTTGCAATTTTGAATCTCTGAACTCCCACAAATCGTAAATCTAGATTAGTGACAGGTTTAATAGATGATGATTGATCCACCCTATCAAAACAAAATGAAGCTTTTATTGGTATATAAAATAATAATTCTAAAGATAAAACTTTATTTGTAAATGAAAAAAATTAGGAATAAATTAAAAATAATTTAACATTTGAATTTTTATTTGAAATTTTAATTTATGTTCTAACATAGGCTCCTACTCAAGATTGTGGCTCCCTGTGAGGCACGAAAGAACAACAGACCATGTTCCTTTATTGGGTAAATGGAGTCATTATTTATTTTTATTGATCTAAATATTTTCTTTCTTTTAGAGACTTTTTTTTTTGTAAGTGAGTGTAGGAATCTATATTACTGGTGAATATTATGATACAAAAGTGGGGATCCTGGTCTTCCTAGAAGGAAACCAGACCAGGGGGTCCCAGCTACTCGAGTTGATAATTGCAGTGGATGGTACTAGTCTACCACCAGGGTCCACGGGAAACTAGACCAGACCTTCTATACCCAGTTTGAAAAAAAACAGACATAAAGAAAAAACTAAAACATCCCCTTAAACCAAATGTTGTAATAGATTTGAACTAACCTATCATTTCCTGGAATTACTTCCATTAGACTAACAAATCACAAAGTTAGAACTATGAGGTGTTTCATCACCTAGGGGTGATCCTTCCCGCCATTCGCTTGGCTATTGTTATCTTCCTTAGGGGAGACTATGCATGTCTTCCTGATTTGGGTTGGCGTGCCTTGTCCATCGGTAGGCGTGATGTCCATGTGATGAACATATCATAGGTAAAGGTGGAACTGAGTCGCCAACCACTCCAGCTTGCATTTTTGGTCCTTCTATACCTCTACTAACAGTTTGATGATAGTTTCCAGACTACTGAGGTGACACAGGATCTCATCCAACATTGTCTTGTTTTCCCTGTTATCCTCCTGTTTGGATTCTTCTTTTTCTGAATTCACTTTCCCAATCAACATCTTGGTTATTCATGCCATCTCTATTATTTTTTGGTAGAGGGTTTCCTTGGGTCGTGTGGCCTCCGGATCAGTTACCCAGTCTGCTTCTTTCACTACGTCATCCCACTCTTTACCTTTGCACATCGGGCGATAACCACCTTCCCCTTTAGCACAACCAGAGTATGGAAGGTGCCCTCCGAATCTTTCATTGCTTGCTCCATTCTTGTTAACCGCTGTGAACTTTTTGGGAATTCCTTCCCAAGGGAGTTCCTCTTACTATGCGCATTCTTCGGTCATGCCATCCCTCTTTGTTTTCCACAACTCCTGCTCTGGCTACTCGGACTATACCTCACTTCCAAAGTATCCTTACTTTTACTGCCCTTGAAACTGTAATAACCCTTACTATTACGATCCTTTTGTTTTTGTCTATTCCTACTATTCCTCTTCTTATGGGATTTCCCCCACTGCAAGCCTATACTTCCAGCCATGGTTTGCCCGAGGTGGTGAGATATTTTGTCATTTTTTGTTGTTAAGGATCATATGATCATGATGGTTCGAATTTTATCCCTATACGTTCCACTTCCCTTGCTCTCTTTTGATCCGACTGTGCTTCTCCTCATACCTATACTGGGGGTTGGTGGATCATTCCTAGTTATCACCAACCCCTCATGCCTTAAGTCATTCATTGCGTTCGACTTGCTTCTTGACCATTCCCATGTTCTTTCACTGCAAATCTCACTCATGTATTGGCCTTGCTTCCATTTCCCCCCTACTGCTTATTGTGATCTTGCATGATAATTGGTGGCCAAGTGTTAGGCAATCATATTCTACCCGGGTCCCACGTACCTTTCGAGACGCATTGCATTGTCCTCCTTGATGTGACTTCCCATTCTTAAGCTGCTGTCACAATCTTTTGCCAGCAGATGGATGTAGTCTCTTTTGAGTTGCCCACTCAGAATGTTGATCCAGGCTTCGTCTAGTTCCAAGCCTTCCTTGTCGAACCCCTCATTGGCGAGTCTGTCTACTAGAGAATTCATTGACCTGCTCACCCACCGCAACTCCATTGTTTTCAATGTTCTTAGATACTCCTGGATTTTATGTAGGGAGTGTGCAAGGTGCCAGTGTCGCTGAACCTTGCCCACTCTGGTACCATTTTGGAGTCTTTTCGCCATGTTGATAACTAGGGTGGAGTCACCTTCCACGATGGTGTTTGTCATCATTTCTCGGCTTAAGATTTCAAGGCCAAGCTCCAGGGCTCCAAATTACGCTGTGTTGTTGGTTGAGTTTCCCATTCTCCTAGCAGACATTCATATTATATTGCCACCATTGTCTCTGATCACTCCACCTACCCCTGCCACTCTCGGATTTCATTTTTTCACCCTGTAAAAAATCAATTTGAAGAACCCTGACGAAGGGGGAGTCCAGTTGTAGGCTCCTATCTAGAGTTGCAGATAACGCCCCATGGGTATGTTGTTTATCCATTATTTTAGATGGAAAAATTCTAGGATGCAAGAGTCTTGGTCAGTAAATTGAAATTTCTCCTTATTGCAGTTGCGGATCTGCACCGTCTCACTTATTTGAGAGACTATTGCATCCTTTACCCTTTCTACCAGTAGGGTGTGATTCCTGAAGATGTGTCGGTTCCTTTCTTTCCAGATTGCCCAGATGATAATCCCTGATGTAATAGTCCAACAAAGCTTCACCATTCCATTTTCACTGTAACTTTCATTCCATTTTTTTATGGTTGCGTTGATGTTCCCCCAGACCCTATTGGATGGTGGTAGATGTCTGCCACCCAATCCCAAATTTCAGCTGTGTAATTGCATTCATCGAGGAGGTGATCAGTTGTTTCCTCCTTGACTTGACAAAGATGGCAGCGAGAGGGGCCTATGAAACCCCTTTTCATGAGGTTATCCCAGGTTAGAATTCAATTGTGTAGGACTAGCCATTCGAACATTTTGATCTTTGGCCATTGGGGACTTTTCCAGATCTTTTCCCATTGTTGCTTCAGATTTTCTTGGTCCTGGCCCGCGATGCAATACCGTGCTTCTTTTAAGTTGAATTTGCCCCCATTTTTCCTGCCCCACCTCAATTGATCATCATCTTTCGAAACCTCAATTTTCCTTTTCCCCAACTCCTCGTCCACTTCTTTCGTTATTATTTCAATCTGGGCTCTAATTTGTGGATTAAGCTTGTCCCAGATCCTCCATATAGCACTGTCATCCCTTTGCTTCTTGTATTGATGGAGTTTTGTTTTTCCTTTCCCAATCATTTCATGTTGGAGCTCCTCCCTGTCCGGAGTTTCCATTTTGGGTTCCTGTTGCCATGCGTCCTATTAGAACCTTGTTTTTCTACCATTTCTGACTTCCCAGAAGCTATGATTTTGGATCCAGTTCTTTTTTCACTATGCAAGATTCTAGATGGTCGATCCCTCGCTTATGCCCATGAACTGAATTTGCTCCTGGTCGTTGATGTTCGGGGCATACTTGGACTTCCATAGGTTCTCCCATGACACTGATTTGTCTTTTACCCATCTCGACTAGAGCTTTGCCCCATAGGCCTCATTGGTTACTTGTGGGTCTTGTAACCCCATGCCTCCTTTGCTTTTTGGTATGTGTTGATTAAGATTGGTTGTCATTATTGTCAACCCTTGAAAAAAGCCCCATAGCACAAAGGTTTGGGT
>SNQJ01S0042640.1:15625-42819 GCA_010110895.2 Picea sitchensis
GCAGGTTATGTTCCAACTCCAATTCATCAGGGGAAATGGAGTCACAAAGCAGATTGCATCCATGATGTACGCCAACATGTAAAAGGCCATTGGCTGACCTTTAGATCTTGCAAATCTGTAATTTCAAACCTCTTGGGCTAGGTTATCAGACAAAATCTTGCTCTAGTTAAAAGTGTATCCTTTTGATGCTTCTTCTAAAAGGGGCACCCATTCTGTAGGGAAATGGCAGGGATTATTTTTCCCCAAGAGTCTACATAGCATGATGGCTACATAGACGATGTATGCGTTCAAAGATGTTGTGGCATAAATTCCATGGGTATCGGCCCTAAATTTTAATGGACATCTCCACCATCCTTTAATATGATCAAGATATGTTTGGTCCACCTCAGTACATTATTTCCTTTGAAACTCAGCTGTAAATTTGGCATTATAAATGTACTTAGGATTTGGTGAGAGTTTGTACATTACTTGTATATGTTCTGGCCTAAATGAGCTAACAACGACCGCTTGATCATTGTAAATTCTTCTCGTCGAGATATCAACCTTCTCCAAGGCCCAATTGATCATATCGTTGTATGGCATAATCCAAGGGTGTGTTGCGATCTTATGAAGCTCTGATTCTACTATATCCTGAAGGTGATTCTCATAATCATCAGGAGAATTTTTGATTTCGTAATCCAGGAGCTCATAGTATTCTCTCCAGGATTTAATTGAGTCAATGGCGTGTGGTGTAGTGTTAGATATGATATCTCCTTCTGGGTTACGCATCTCCTCTATATCTTCACTCTTCATCGGTGCTTTCTTTGGCGCCATAGCTTTATGTTAGAAGGAAAACCTGTCACAGAAAATAAGCGTATGAGTTTATATGAATGCGTCTTACACCTGATAGCATGAACTAGGATAAGTTGCGAAACACAGACCTTTAATTCTCTTTAAACTCATTTTATGACAAAAACACTAACGCAGTTGACCTGTAATTAATTACATTTAATGCAGAAAATATTTCTAAGATACGCATTAGTGTCACAACATTTATTAGTTATCCGTTTATTAATATGACCATATTTTGGCATTTTTTGAATTCAAAACTCGGAATATTTCATTCACCGGTACCGAAAAAAGAAAAAATACCTAAGAATCTTAATTACCGTTAATCGTGTTTTTATAACAGAGTTAGTTCAGTTTAAATGCTGATTACGGTTCGTGACTTCACGTTTTGGAGTTTCGGGGATTGTGGATACATGAGGTATGTCATTGCTAAACCCCAATTCTTAAAATTGTGAAATCACGATGAGATTAGGTTAGGCCTTAACTTTCGTATTAGTAAATTAATTAATTAGCATTAAAAACAAACTTCCATTCTTTCGAGAAATCGGAGATCGAGATTTTGTGATTCAATATGTATGGAAAACATATGGTTTTAAGTAGAGCCAAATCCTGAAAGGTTTAAAAAATGTTAATCGACTCCTCTAGGGTTTAAATTATCGTGATTTAAAATAACTTTACAGAATGCACGTCGGGACTTTTAAAACACTTTTGTTTTTCTGACATTGATTAGTTAAAGAATAAATCTTGTCGGGATTTCGTTACCGGGCTTTTGGAAATGATAGTGAGGGTCATGCTTTATGAAAATCCGAAACCCGAAAAAGGAAAGTTTAAGTCTTAGAGATAAAAACTTTAAAAACTACTTCAACATAGGCTCCAATTGGGGACCTCATCTCCTTGTGGGACGAGGAGAACGAGTAGACTTAGTGCCTTTATTGGGTAAATGGAGTCAAATGTTTCCTTCTGTGGAACTTGCTTAAGAAGCGGATATACAGGGAAAAAGAGATTTTGTCTTTACTTCTGAAAATCTTTTCAAAACTCCCAACGTTGTAAATTCATTTGTAGCCCCATTCATGATCTTCTCCTTCTTTCTACTGAATTTAGGTCTGCTTTAAGAGGATCAAAACTATCCTAGGAAATACAACAGATCTTCCATCTTTTGGCTTGCATCAAATGAAGTAAATTTCATGCTTTTAATCACGGAGCCCTGTCTGAACTTGGGATGTAGATCCGGTTTCGAAAAGGCTTGTAACCAGAGTAGAGTGAAATTTACGTATGACATCCTTACAGATACATCATATATTGCTTCACTGCCAGCGAGCATGTTCAGTACCCCGGTGAAGTTATTTGTCCCTTTTTACTGAATTTCCTTTCACCACTTCGAATCATAATTATGCATTTAAATGCTGAGACGAGGGAAATCTTTTATGAATTTCCTTTCATAGTCTTTTTGGACTAGATGGGGGAAATCAAATATGAATTTCCTTTCACCATCTGTCTCATATTTTACTTTTTGAACACGAAGTGGGGGCAATCAATGGTACCAAGTATACCAGGGATGATATCTGTGTAAAATTTGTAGTGGAGGTCTATCAACTTGCTTTGATTACCCCGGACCAACCTTCTCTTAACTTTCAAAGAACCTTAGCCCGTAGAGAAAATGGGAAAGATTAATTCCAGGGGTCTTCCTTCAAGCCTTTAGATTGTTTGGGATGCAAGATGAGATCCTATAAGGAACAATACGAAAAGTATCAGGGATTTAAAAGAATTCAATGCATGAAAATTTTGTATCCCTACTTCTTAAAAACAAAAAATTAAATTCACCTGTTTTATTTTTGACGAAAGTAGACTTACCAAAGAAAATTATGAAAAAAGAAAAAAGAAAACACAAACTGGTATATACAGTGGGAATTTTGGAAACCAATTATTTCATATAGTGTTTTAAATAATGCCCATTGACAGGGGCGTTGAGGATTTTACCATCCAAATTCTCTAACAGAAACAAATTTTATCCTTCGGGAGCAGTAGCTTTGAACGGTCCACACCATATGTGATCGAATTTACCATGTTTTGTTGAGTCTTCCTTCCTAGCATCCCATTTTAAAACCAAATCTCCGGGGAGAAAATTTTTGTCTTTGGCTTTACGATTGAAAAGTGCTTTCATGTTGTCCTGGTATTTCTGCAACCTTTCGTCCAATTTGGCCCTCTGTTGTTGGACTTCAATCAGCTGGTTTATTCTTCTTGTGATATGATTTGGTTCTTCTTTCTCATCTTTTCAAAGTTTCATTAAGGGAAGCGCTAGATTTATAGGTAATACTACGTCAGTCCCGTACACCATTTGAAAAGGAGAAGTGTCGATAGAATTTTTCATGCATATCCGATTTTCCCACAAAGCGTATTTCAAATGCACATGCCAAGATTTATTGTTTTCTCTCAACACCTTCTTAATTATATTGATTAGGATCTTGTTTGAAGGCTCATCCAACCCATTTCCCTGGTGGTAATATTCCGTGGAATGACCAAGCACGATATTGTACTTTTGGCAAAACCTGATGATAGCCATAGATTTAAAGGCCTGGGCGTTATCTATGACTATATTTTGGGGGAAACCGAATCTAGAAAAAATGTTCTCTTCTAAGAAATCTATTACCACTGAATCCGTAGCCCTTCTAGTTGGAATAGCCTCCACCCATTTGGTGAAGTAATCTATAGCAGTCAGGATCCATTTATGTTGAGCACTAGAATGAGGATTAATTTTGCCTATGAAATCTAATCCCCATTGCTGAAAAGGGGCTTTCGTTTTGACCAGAGCCAATGGCATCACTGGGAGTTTATGCTTGCCTGTGAAAAATTGGCAAGGGTTGCAGGCTCAGACCTTGGCGTTGATGTCTGAGAAAATTTTGGGCCAATAATATCCTGCCCTCGGGATCTTATAAGTCATTTCCTTCAAGGCATGATGTCCTCCACACACTCCTTCATGAAATTGGCTTATGACCTTCTCTGTTTCTGATTCAACCAAACAAAACAATAGGAAGCCAAGTGGGTCCTTCCAATACAATTGTCTTTCAGATATACAGTACTTGACCGCATGAAGCTTCAGATTTCTAGATTTAGATGGCGGTAAGTCACTCGGGCACTTCAAGGTCAACATGTAGGACACTATGTCTTTGTACCAATCTGATGAAGAAAACTTCTCTTCGATTCTGATTTCAATTATTTGTTCATTGATCTCATTCATGTCCACACACTCTTCACCTCCCTGTAGGCCATTTATTCCGACAGCTCTAAAATTTGATTCAACTAAGAGTTTAGCCAAACCTTGTCCCTTTACTAGTCTCGTTGGTTTTATCTCCAGGTTGAATTCTTGAATTTTGACAAGCCACTGTCCTCTTTTTCCATCACTGTCGGACTGAACCAAAATGTCTTTTACGGAGCTAGTGGGTACGTACACAATTACCTTGGAATGAAACACGTAGGTTCTGAAAGCCTTTAACGCCTTCACCATAGCATATGCTTGTTTTTCCATTATATCATATCTGAGTTCAGCGTCTCTAAGACTTTTGCTAAAAAAGGCTATTGGTTTCTCAAAACATTCTTCATTTTTCTGGAGGAGTACCACGGCAAGTGTGTGTTCGGAGGCGAATGAGAAAATAAGAAAATCCTTTAGATAATCAGGGCTTGCCAATACAGGTGCCTCGCTTATAACCTTCTTGATGCATGAAAACGATGCTTTGGATTCAACTGTCCATTTCACTTCGTTGTTTTTCTTTTGCATATCTGTGATCAACTTTATGATTTCAACAAAGTTTGGGATAAATCTCCTCAAAAAAATTATTTTTCCTAAGAATGACTGAATCTCTTTTACATTCCTAGGGATATTTATTGTGTCTATAGCTTCAACTCTTTTAGGATCAATTTTAATTCCATCTCGAGANAAAGTTTGGGATAAATCTCCTCAAAAAAATTATTTTTCCTAAGAATGACTGAATCTCTTTTACATTCCTAGGGATATTTATTGTGTCTATAGCTTCAACTCTTTTAGGATCAATTTTAATTCCATCTCGAGACACAATATGGACCAAGAGTTTACCTTTTGCATCACAAAGTGAGACTTTTTGGGGTTTAAAGACAAACCAAACCTGCGACATTTCTCAAATGTCTGCTTGAGATGTATCAAATGATCTTCATCAGATTTAGAAAAAATGGTTAGATCATCAAGATAGAAAACCACAAATTTTTTCCTTTCGCCAATGAAAGTGATATCCATAGCACGTTGGAAAGTAGCACCTGCATTCATTAAACCAAAAGGCATCTTGTCATACATAAATGTACCCCAAGGGGTGGTGAAGGTTGTTTTTTCTTTATCATGTTCATTGACGACAATTTGATTGTACCCAGAAAACCCGTCGATCATCAACATCCTATTTGCCCCAACTACGTTTTCTAAATCGTGATCCATTTTGGGTAGGGGGTAATTGTCTTTGAGGGAGGACTTATTTAGATTTCTAAAATCAACACATAGTCTAATTTCCCCACTTTTCTTTCTAACCGGGACTAGGTTTTCTACCCAATCGGAGTATCTCAGTGGTACGATTATTTTTTCATCCAGAAGATTTTTGACTTCCCTTTTGACCACGAGCAATAAAATAGGATTGATTTGTCTAAGTTTTTGTCTAAAGGGTTTGACACCAGGCTTTAGGGGTATCTTATGTTCAATCACAGTGGTGTCATAGGTTCTAAGCTCTTCGTATGACCAAGCGAAAACGTCCTTGTACTTTTTAAGCAACTCCGCATATTTACTTTTGGTTTCTGGGGACAAATATTTGGATAGTTTCACCAACCGAGGGTTTTCTTTAGTACCTATGTCACAGTCCTCAACCTCTTCAGGTTGAGGCTGTAGAGTGGATCTTGAAGAGATATCATCTTGATTAAATAACCTTTCTAAGGGAATCAGTCCTTTGGGAATCTGGTTATTTTTTAGAACAAGCATTCGGTGATTCGTGATCTTATCATGAAAGTCTTGAGGGCCTTCCCCTCCCTGCATGATCCAAATAGGATCATTTTGGTTTTCTTGATCAATATGTGTTTTGGAAAATTCATCTATTCATTTTAAAAATTTGCGAAGGTGTTCATCATCCTCAAAAACTTGCCAATGCTGTACATTATTTGGAATAGAAGGTCAGTGTCTCATTTGTATGTTGTACTTCAGTTTAAAAGTAGTGGGAGGTGTGAATGTTGAGGCTTCTTTGGCTAACGCATCAACCTGTTGGTTTTCAGTCCTTGGAACGAAATGAACCTTCACATAGGAGAAGAATTGTTTTATCAGATCCCAGACGCAATTCAGGTAGGACCTCAACCTAAGATGTTTTACTTGATATTGTAGGTTTACTTGTTTTACGATTAGCTCAACGTCACCAAAAACTTCGAGGTTTTTTATTTTTATTTTCCTAGCGGCTTCTAACCCTAACACTAAGGCTTCATACTCACATACATTATTTGTGAAGTCTACATTCCACTGTAGCCTATAGGAAAAGGGGATTACAAATTGATCATCAGGAGCCACAAGGAGTGCCCCTGCTCCAGATCCAAAGTAGGATGAAGCACCATCAAAAAACATCTTACATACACCAATGCTATATACATTTTTTTCTTTTTCTTTTGTACAACTTTCATCTATATCTACATCAATATTGTCATCAATGGGTAAGATAAAATTACCTAAATCTTGATCAACTATATATATAGGGTGGTTATTTTGGTTTTTTGGATAACTTACCATGAAATCCAATCTAGTTTCTCTGTATAAGCATGTGTACTGTCCTCCAAAAACTGGAATCGTAGCATACATCATGTCAAGTTGGAGAGATCCTCCAAGCTTGGCACCCCATGACCTAGATAACAACATACCATATTTCGGAGGGATATCGGTGACCACTACATCCACAAGAATGCTTTTTGCGGGTATTTGTGCCAGGTTTACCACCAAGTCTTTAATCATACCTATACATTTGACTTTTCTTGAATCAAATGAGTATAAATCTCAATAAGGCCTAGTGATTTCAAGGCCCAATTTATCCATAATGGCTTTAGGCATTACATTGTGGGATGCTCCAGATTCTATCATACAGTTATGCAGTAGGTGGTCAAACAAGGTTAATGTGATATAGAAGGGGGAAATAGTGTCTCTGGCACCTTCAAAATGTGGACCAAAAACTATGTTCGGCTTATCATCTTCTAAGTTGATCACATCGGTTTGGATTTCGTCTTCTGAAAAACTAATCATCTTGGCAATTTGTTTTTTGTATATGGGATTTTTAGCCAATTCAACAAGTGGGATAGGGATTTTGATTTTGTTTATTTCATTTTCCAGACTAAAATTTACCAGGGCCTTGTCGCTCTCTATGTTTGGGGCCTCCATTCCTTTCTTTTCATATTTTCTTTGTGGTGCGGATTTGGTTTCACTCACAGGGACCTTTGTTTTCATGGTGGGTGTTCCTACTGACTTTGACTTGACAGGCTATGTGTCAACTGTGTGGGTTTTTGCAGTCTGTTTCTCAGCAAAATTTGGAGCCGCTTCATCAGTTTCTCCCCTAGGCACGATATTTTTTGTTGGGGCGGCTAGAAGACTATTGTTCCTAGGTCTTAAATTGTATTTCTCGTGTAGTTCGGCTATAATATCATCTGCGATACCCTGATAGGTCAAATCTTCAAAAGTACCATTGCTAACATCATCTTCCGATCTAATTTCTTTATTTAAGGATTTTTTGTAATCTTATCTTGATAAATAGGGTGATTTATTATCGTCGCCAAGATTATTTATATCCTCATCTAACTCTTCAAAAAATTCTAGGTCTTCCTCTCCAATGAAGTTTTCACTTTTGAAGGGGGTTGGGATTTTTTGATCCTCATTCTTAATTGCATTCTGTGGGGCCTGAGGATCAGGATTCCTTCTAAAATCCTTCCTAGGAGAATTATCCATTTTTTATTTATCTAGCTCCATTTTTGAGATCTTATTTGACAGTTCTCTAATTACCTTAGCCATCTTGTCTATTTTATCTCCCGAGGATTTTCCCGATCCTGAGGATCCACCTTGTTCTTTGAATTTTCTATTTTCTTTGTTCCCGGTTTCTATTTTTTATTTTAATTTCCCTAATGCCATCATGTTCGATTCGATTTCTATGGAATCATCTTGCATTTTAGTGAGATCTACTGATCTCCTTTCTATCAATAATAGAGCGAAATCAGAATCAAAGGCTCCAACAAAAGTCACCTTTGTTGCGGGTTGAGAAGGTTTGACCTCGCCCAGGATTTTATTATACAACTTGTTAAACCTTTGCGTGAACTCGAGAACTGATTCTGAGTTTTTCTTTCTAAGGGATCCAAATTCAGTTAGGTAATAGAGGTGGTCTCTCCTTCCCCCCCATTGTTTGATAAAATCATTTTCAAGTTCTTCATAAGATCTTAGAGACCCTGCTGCTAAGGCTCAGAACCAGGTCCTCACCTGTCCTTCAAAAGTTTGAACGAGGAGTCTAGAATAAACATCTTCATGTTCAATTCCAAGGATGTTGGCAAATTGGTCAAAGAAATTTATGTGTTCTTGAGTGGTTAAATCTCCTTCCCCTGTAAATTTTGGAAGGCTTTTCATATAATTTCTGGGAAGGTTGTGTAGGGGAACTGGGAGGACAAGGAGGGCATATCTGGCAGCTACCTTAGCAAAGATTCCAGGAGGTAGTGCTTGGCTGCCTGTTGGTCCTCTTGGGGCACCGCCCCCAGCTCCCGCGCCTTCGTGTGCAGCCATTGATGGATTTGAGGCTGAAGCTTGGAGTGTTTGAGGAGAAGGCTCATGAAAGTTTGGGGTATATACTTCAGGAAAGGAGAACGTATTATTTGAAGGAGGAAGCGAGAATGATCTGTCAAGTGTTTCCTTAACTTTCAACTGTGTAAAATCAGGTTGATGATTAGTATGTATGGGTGAAATCATTTGTCTAAGGGATATTCATGATTTTAAAAAAAAAATCGGATCAAAGACTGGCGAGGTCTGCTTGTCGTCTGGGTTCCTTCTAGTGTTCTTTCGGCTAAAATCCATTTTACTTATCGTGGAGTCTCCAAGTGAAAAATGAAGGTAGACTTAGAAGGTTTTTCTATCTTTGTTCACTATCAAAGAAAAAAAGTGTTAATGTCATTCTTACCAGGGAAAAATTTTGTTTCTTCAATCCCTGGCAATGACGCCAAAAAGATGTTGCTCCTGAGTTTATAATTTAAGGCTCTAAATTATATCATCAAGGCATCCGAAAAGATAAAGAGAATAAGTGGTAAGAATCAAATGTGAAGGGTAAATCAGAGTTGGTTTCTCAATTGTCTCTGTCTAGATTTCCATTGCTCTTGGATGCTGATGTCTCTCTCGATAACTGCCCATGAGCATTCTAATTCGACCTGGGTAGTTGTTGTTTGCAAGATAGTATTAAATAAGTTCAAAGCAATGCTAGTTTTATCTTGAAGGCCAGGTTCTATGTTAGGCTGTCTATTATTTGGGACAGTCATGGGGGGTAAAATTTTATTGAATTATAAAATGTTTAAATATTTGTTGCTTCAGTTTTGAGGGATGAAATAGAAAAGGAGTTTTGGAACTCAAAATACTAACACAATAATAGTAGAGGTTGTTTCCTGTACTTGAAACAATTTGAGAATAGTAAAATCATAAAAAAAGTAACGTTGTCGAAAAATATGAGGCTTTAATCACGAAAGAATCTTATATCATAACAGAAGAAGGAGAGAAAAATGAGATTTCTAATGAAATATAAAATATAACCATCCAAATTACCTACAGGTCTTGAAACTGCTGATAGAAATCACAGAGGAAAAATTGTAAATGATTAGATAATTAAATAAACTCAGACTACAATAGAAGTTTGAGTTAAATTATAGTTGATCATTCATTAGAAAAACATGAAAATAAAGGTGTTGAAAGATATTGAAAACAGAGTAAAGGAACACATAGCTTCAAGTTGACAGAATTTAGAATCTCATCTGCATTATCTATATCACTATAAATTGGAAAACTTCTAATACAATTGGCTCCCCAAAAAAAAAAGTGTTTTCCTAGTCTTGTGAAGTTATATTTATACATGATCACCAATTTTTTTTCAGTTAGTGATTAACTAACTTCTGAAGACCAACGATTACATAAAAGAGAAATGTTGAATTGTTTACATTTCAATTTTAGCTTCTTTATTATTTCAATGATGAAAATATTCAAAATAGTATTTCATGTCTTCGTTGATGAACTTCCTTCTTCTGTTTTAAGACAACAAATACATTTTCCCAAAAAATGCACCAAAACTCTGGGAGCTTCTGGAATATCTTTCGCCTCAAATAGGAAGAACTTTCTTTGTAGTTCAGGGAGACGGTCTTCGATTATCTTTCTTGTGAACTTAATATTTTTTAACCTTAATTTTGGCATTACTATCCATTTGTCAATTTGAGTGACATTGATTACCTTTATTTGTGGGATCTCTACCTGAATTTCTTTCAGATCCTGCTTGCATCTTAACTGATGCTTACCAATGTTAATTTCTCCTAACAACCCTGGACAGTTGTTTCTTCCAATGTTCAATGAAGCTTTCTCTAAAAGGTCAAAAATTCCTTGACAGACATCATTAACTTCTTTGGTTATTCTCATGTTTTTTGCAAGGTTTGCCTCCCATACTTTGAGTATTATATCACCTTTAACCTTCTCTGATACAGATAGAGTTTGAGTCTCTTCGACCTCCTCTTTTGTTGAAAGAGCCACTGCTTTTTGAAAATTTGTTCTGGCTACTTTCACTTCACTATCTTTCAGGAGAATACTCTCCAAGGATTTACTTGCTTCCTGAAAATAATTCTGAATAAATTCCATCTTAAAAAACACTCCCTGTTGCTTCTTTTTTTTTATCTTTGTATGTATTTCCAACACCTGGGCTTGGAAGATATCAAGCTCTACCACTTGATTTTGAATGGAATTAATCTTATTGTGTGATTGTCTATTCATTTCTTCTTGTTGTAGGACATGTTCTTGACGGAACTGTATCTTCAGGTTTGCTTCATCTAAGATTACTTTCAGTTTTTGAATCTCTTGAATGTCATTGAATCTGGCTCATTCTAGACCCATGTTTATCTCTCAACTGATACTTCTTTCAGTCTCCTTTAATTGAATTTGTAGCTGAGCTATCATCTGATCTTTCTGCTGCAACATAGTTGTCAAATTACCCATAGAGTATAAATTTGCTGATGCTAAGGCTCCCATTGTGCCTGCTATTTCTATAGTGAATTCTCCCTCTTCAAGTTTTTGTCCATTTATGATGATCTTGTGCTTTTTTATCATCCTGTCTCCTCTTGGATGAATTTCCTGTTTCAGGATAGCCTTCCTCTTTCTACTGAAAAAGTAATCAGAGGAAGGAATCTCATCCCTAGAAATACGTTCAAGATCACTAACGTAAATGAATTCCATTTGGGGGTTACCATAAGTAGACTGAAAAGGGGTCAAAGAAGTAATAGTACTTACAATCTCCGTTGATGTTGTTCCTCCTACTTTTTTGGGAAAATCCTCAGGGATTTCTGGGGATGTTTCCAACTCCTTATCTTTCCTTGACTTTGATTTCTCTGTCTGAGGAACTTCTGTTTCTTATGAAGTCATTTCGATTTCCTTCATATTTTCCTTTGAAGCTGTTGTATCCTATAACTCTATTTCAAAACTTGGGGGAGGCCCTTCCTTCTCTGGAGGGGAGGTCATGGATTCACCCTGCAGAATCTTTGGCAAAGAACTTCGCCTGTGATTTTGGAAGGACATGAAACTAGTCTGTAAGTCAGGTGATAAGGCCTGTACCCTGTTCAATACCTCCTCATAGGTTTTAACCTCTTTGAATATATCATCATAAACAAACTTTTCATGTTCATAAGATTTCATATTGCAGTGCATCAAATGTTTGTTCACTTGTTGATAAGGGTCATGTTTTTTATGTTCGATATTTACTAGTTTAACCTCTTCTAGTGCTTCTACTTCCACTTTAGAATGGCCTAGGTTTTGCAATGAAAATTTCCCGATATGTACAGGGAAGATTGGCCAGGACTTCTTTTGAGCTACCTTTAGCTCTATTCCAATACCGCCTTTTACTATTTGGTGCGCTACCTCTCTACACACCAATCTGTCTGGGAGGAATTTTGGAAGCGCGTGAGGGGGGATTGAGCACCCATAAACCCTAATGTAAGAGAAGTTTTCATCAATGAACAAGTCGGCTATTACATTGAGGTTTTCTGAGACTGTCTTAGAAATGCGAGGGGGTTCACATCCATAAAACATTTTATGCATTGGAATTACTATGAAATGACAAATTTCGTAAAACGCATTCTTAACATTTTTTTCCCATAGCATAGAGTGATACTCGTGAATGGGTTTGGGGCAAGTTATGTTCCAACTGCAATTCATTAGGGGAAATGGAGTCAAAAAGCAGATTGCGTCCATGATGTACGTCGACATGTAAAAGGCCACTGGTTCACCTTTAGATCTTGCAACTCTATAATTTGAGACCTCTTGGGCTAGGTTATCAGACAAATCTTGCTCTAGTTAAAAGTGTATCCTTCTGATGCTTATTCTAAAAGGGGCACCCATTCTACAGGGAAATGGCAAGGATTCTTTTTCCCGAAGAGTCTACACAACATCATGACTACATAGGCCATGCACTCGTTCAAAGATGTTGTGGCATAAATTCCATAGGTATCGGCCCTAAATTTCGATGGAAATCTCCACCATCCTTTAATATGATTAGGATATGTTTGGTCTGCCTCAGTACATTCTTTCCTTTGAAACTCAGCTGTAAATTCGGCATTATAAATGTACTTAGGATTTGGTGAGAGTTTGTACATTACTTGTATATGCTCTGGCCTGAATGAGCCGACAACGACCGCTTGATCGTTGTAAATGCTTCTCGTCAGGATATCAACCTTCTCCAAGGCCTAATTGATCATATCGTTGTATGCCATAAGACGAGGGTGTGCTATGATCTTATGAAGCTCCGATTTTGCTATATCCCGAAGGTGATTCTCAGAATCAGCAGGAGAATTTTTGATTTCGTAATCCAGGAGTTCATAGATTTCTCTCCAGGATTTAATTGAGTCAATGGTGTGTGGTGTAGTGTTGGATATGATATGTCCTTCTGGGTTACACATCTCCTCTGTATATTCACTCTTCTTCAGTGATTTCTTTGGTGCCATAGATTTATGTTATAAGGAAAACCTGTCACAGAAAAGAAGCGTATGAGTTTAGCTGAATGCGTCTTACACCTGATAGCATGAACCAAGATAAGTTGTGAAACACAGACCTTTAATTCTCTTTAAACTCATTTTATGACGAAAACACTTATGCAGCTGACCTATAATTAATTACATTTAATGCCGAAAATATTTCTGAGATACACATTAGTGTCACATCATTTATCAGTTATCTGTTTATTAATATGACCGTATTTAGACATTTTTTGAATTCAAAACTCGAAAGATTTCATTCAATGGTACCGAAAAAGAGAAAATACCTAAGAAGCTTAATTACCATTAATCATGTTTTTTAAAACAGATTTAGTTCAGTTTAAACGCTGATTACAGTTTGCGACTTCATGTTTCGGGGTTTCAGGGATCGTGGATACATGAGGTATGTCATCGCTAAACCCCGATTCCTGAAATTGTGAAATCACGATGAGATTAGGTTAGGCCTTAACTTTCGTATTAGTAAATTAATTAATTAGGATTAAAAAATAACTTCCATTCTTTCGGGAAATCGGGGATCAGGATTTCATGATTCAATATGTATGGAAAACATATGGTTTTAAGTAGACCCAAATCCTGAAAGGTTTAAAAAATGTTAATCGACTCCTCTAGGGTTTAAATTACCGTGATTTAAAATAACTTTACAGAATGTGCGTCGGGACTTTTAAAACACTTCTTTTTTTTCTGTTGTTGATTAGTTAAAGAATAAAGCTCGTTGGTATTTCATTACTGGGCTTTTGGAAATGATAGCGAGGGTCATGCTTTATGAAAAGCCGAAACCCGAAAAAAGAAATTTTAATCTTAGAGATAAAAACTTTAAAAACTGCTTCAATAGGGGGCGTGAGAGGATAAATGTTTGATCCTATGTTAATTAACTTTTTTCCTAAAGGCGGGATCAATTACGTGATCTTCTTGGGGAGTCTAGGAGGTTCTTGATTTCCCCACGAATATACTTAAACCCGTTCGTGGTATAATTGTGGGGTTTCTCTTTGGCTTGTCCACTCTGTCACCTTTGTGTTACCTCATTCTTACCCTCATGCACTCCCATGCACTTACCTACCTCCTCCAACCATCCTCATATGCGTATTGGTCTTGGGAAGGGGGACCGAACTGTGAAAGAATTAGCCATGGGATAGTTGGTTGTAGTGGTCACTGGTGGGATCCAGTCGTGCCTTGAGGCTTGCATGACTGAGATGTAGTGTCCTATGTCTAGCATGGCTCACAGATGTGAGTCTGGAGAGTCCAACATTGAGATTATGGGACAGTTATGTTGGAGGCCCAAATAAGGAGAAGGACTTCCTTAGGGACTACATGGCATAGAAAGGTGGAGTTTCATTCTCTCGAGTGGTGCAAGCTAGGTAGAAGAGAGATGGGTACTTGGATTGTTGTGAGTGTTGGTAAGCCTGTGAGAGCTTGAGAGATGACTATTTTGGGAAGCCAAGTTCACTCTGGAACCGTCCTTGTGGATTCATAGCCCTAGCTCGGGGGTGACGTTGTTGTTGAGATTTGGAGCAGTAGTGTCTAAGGTTGGGTGGAACTTCCTTAGTCTGCATCCAGTTGGTATCATATTTCATAAATATAAGTTCTCTATCTTGTGATATTATTATCTATGTATGAATGTTTTTCTATTGTATATTTAATTATCGTTAATCAAATCTTTAGAACATGCATGTTTGTTGGATATTGTTGTGCATGTCATTAATTCTCTTATCTTATGCATATTTAATAAATAAAGAAGGTATCGGTATGAGAAATAAGTCCAAGGGTGGGTTTGCAGGTAGCATTCCCTGGCCTATGGCTAGCTGGGTATGTTACAGATTGGTATCAGAGCTTCTGGTTGAAACAACAGGTCGGTATGGGTCATGTCTGTTGGTCAGAGTCTTGTGCTCGAGATCGAACTCTGACCGTGAAATTGAAAAGATCAGTATGAATGGAATTGCAGAAGTTATGCAAGAGAAGGAATGTCATATATCCTCTGTAAGGGTTTGAAGGATCGTGATCGTTCCTATTGAATTCGAGAGTGATCTCCATGGTAGGATCATGAGAGATCTAGGATCATTGGATAGGAGGACAAGTGAAAAGGGGTCATTCGATGAAAAGGAGGAAAGGTTATGGTCGTGACTATCAGATCCCATTGGAGAGAGAGAGAGAGAAATGACCAGCAGACATTGCAGGGAAACTAGTTGCATGGGAGTTAATTTTCCAAGGTGGTCCCGCAATCCAAACCACAGTTTCCCTGAGGGGTTGCATGTCAGCGTCAGGAGAATTGTGGGGTGAAAAGCGGGTTACTCCAAACCGTCAATGAGTTCCCCCACAATTTGAAATGCATGCAGTGATGTGACATGTTGGTACTCGAGCAACGAACCTCCAAAGAGAAGAAATAGCCAGGGACCGTCGATCTGTAGGAGGACACATGTCGAACGATTGTGTGCTCCGAGTAAGAGAACTCCAGGAAAAGGTGAGCAAGAGAAGTTGAGAATTGATATTTCTGGACCCCAGAGATCCAAAGTGAATCTCGGTCATCCAATCCAGGAGGACACGTGGTAGAAATCCTCACACTTCAGGGGAAAGTGAATATTGAGAGTTGAGTTCCCTGAAGTACGAAGACCTGAAAGGGTCTCGATCCTCGATCTACCGATAGCCATGTGTCACCAGATCCAAGGCTTCAGATAAAATCCAGTGGGGATAGACAAGTTTTGAAAACTACAATTTCTAAAACTTGAAGACCCGAAAGGATCTCAAACATTGATCTGTCATGAGCCACACATCACCAGATCTATGGATTTGGACAAAAGTCGTGGGGATGGATAATTTTTGAAATTTGAGATTTTCAAAGTCCAAAGTCCCGAAGAAATCACAGTTGTCGATCCACGGGGTGGCACACATCACCATATCGTGAGCTTCAAACAAAAACATTTTCAAAAAGGGTTCAGGTTTGAGATCTACGAAGTCTGGAGCCTCGAAGTAAAACAAAGTCATCATATTGAGGAGGGCACGTGGAGAAGATCCGTGAACTCTGGGTGAAGACCCGAAGTGAATCTTATTCATCTAATCTAGGAGGACACATGGCGATAGATTGGATAGTCTGGGAATTCAGAGTTCGGGAGAATTGGAGGTGTGCTAGTANTCCCGAAGCCCGAAGAGTCGAAGTGGCGGGGCATGATGACATCACCTGGAGGTGATGTGGACCCCAGAATTCTTAAGTGACGTGTCTTGCAGATGTCACCTGGGATGACATGGACACATGGGATGTGTGCCACATGTCAGTAAGTTTTGAGCATTTGGAGTATGGAAAGTTCAGTTAGAACGTGACACGTGTCACCTGCCTAATTGGGACACATGTCTGCTTCCAGTATTTTTCCATGTGGTGATAGATCGTGCAGTCTGGAGACTGGGCATGCCAAAGGGGAAATATCTGATAGGTTGCATTGGGTCAAAAAATCCTGTAGGCCCGAAGGCCGGAGTGCATCCTGACCATTGATTCCAGAAGACACGCATCTAAGGATCGTCGACTTAGGGTGTAAGCACTCCAGGAGAAAGTGCAGGAGGGATGTTCGAAACTTCTGAAGCCTGAAGGGCCGAAGCGATTCACAACCGCAGATTTGTCAGAGGACACATGTCAGTATATCGTGAACTCTAGGTAAAAGTGTTCTAGGAGGAGGCAAGCAAGGA
The DNA here is from genome assembly GCA_010110895.2 of Picea sitchensis. NCBI lineage: Eukaryota > Viridiplantae > Streptophyta > Pinopsida > Pinales > Pinaceae > Picea > Picea sitchensis. The sequence continues at coordinate 32,417 of SNQJ01S0042640.1, forward strand.
AAGTTGAGACTCCCGAAGTGTGAAGTCCCGAAGTGGATCTCGATTGTTGATCGTGAAGGAGGATGAGGACCATTGATATGGTCCTGGTTGAAGGTTATGAAGTCCCAAATCTCTGAACAAGTTCTTTTTCAGCTATGTGTAGCATCATGATTATGGTCATATGAAGATTGAGAGTTGAGAGAAGGAGGGCTAAGGGCCTAATTGGTTGTCTCCGAGACAAAAAAATGCTAAGGAAGGATTTAGCCGCAGTTTCTAGTCATGGTCACTTGGGAATGTGGTTTAAGGAAGCGCCTGCATAGGATGAAATTATGTGTCATCCTAGGGACAACAAGACACTGTTATTTTCAGAGAACGGAGATATGATCTCCATAAAAAACAACAAGAAAGATACCTATAGCATGGTTTGGTAATTTTTTTCTATCATACACATAATTCTAACAAAATGGTCGCTTGCACATTTTATAGAATTAAGGGGCTTAATCACATCAACTCAGGATGCATATTGAGGAAACGAAAGAAGGCGGAGGAGCCTCTAGTCATGATAAGAAGGCCGAAGGCCAAAATACCAGGGTTGGTAATGCAGAGATAGATTCCAATGGAATTAAGGAAAAAGGAGAGCAAGAAATGTTGATAGAAATAGTAAGAAGCTTGAAGATGTAAATGCAAAGATACAAAGCATACAATGAGATATTGATGAGGGAGAAAACTCAGATAAATGCTCGAGTGTTGTATATTTTAAATTAGTTGCAGAGAAAAACAAAGAAGTGATCCAAGTCAAGACAAGAAGAAGGAGACAGGTGTCATGAAAGAAGAAATGATCATGGAAGAGTTGGTTATTCTAGAAGTGCTAGCAGAGCTCATGGGCACCACTCACCTCCTCACTCAGAAAGAATTTTTTATGCATTGGATGATCCTATAAGAAGTCCAAAGGTGTCCCCTGTCAGGCAACAAAGAAAGAAACAAGAGGTAGATAGTTTGCAAGGAGAGTTGAGGAATCTCTATCCACCTTCCTTAGATGGTGAAAGAGAAAGGGAAGATGGTGTTGAAGCATGGTTTCTTGGGATCAGGAGATACTTTCAGTTGCATAACTATTCATCAAACTAGAAGCCAGGATTTCCACCTACCATTTACACGACAAAGTTGCAGTATGGTGGGACCAACTGAATCAAGTGGAATGTGTTAATGAAAGTGGGATCACTTGGAAATAGTTCAATAAGTACTTCCAGAAGGAGTACCTCTCAAAGCATTTCTATGACAAGAAAATGCAGGATTTCTTTGAACTCAGGCTGGGAAGCATGACTATGGCAGAGTACGAGAAGAATTTATTGGGATTGTTAAAGTATGTCAAGTTCATTGGTGATGAGAAAGTGAAAATACAGAGATTTATAAGTGGATTTCCATACTTTTATAAGGAAAATATCAAGTATGATGAAACCAAGACCTTGATTGGAGCCATTAGGAAGGCTAAATACATGTATGAGTAAGGCCAAGGAAGAAAATCCTTGCAGAAATCTTGGAAGGATAAGAATAATGTGAAGACCGATTAGAGGAGGAAAGGATTCAAAACTCCCTTCAATAGGAATGAGCCTAATAGAAATCATCAAGATAAATATGCTAAGGGGGATTTCAAGAAAGAATATTCCTTGGGAAAAAGGGGAATACCACCAATCCAATGTTGGGGATGCAAAGAAGATCACATGTACAAGGATTTCCCACACAAAAAAGACAGAGTGAATACTGCACACAACATCCAAGAGGCTACAATAGTCAAAGATATGGGAAGAATGTATGCAACTTTAAATGATCGACAAGAAGACTACCAGTCCAATATGATTGAGGTGGAAGGTAAGATCATAAATCATCCTGTTGCTATTTTGACTAATTCAAGAGCAATTCATTGTTACATTCATCCTAAGATAGTGGATAAATTACATTTGGAGAAAAGTAAACTTGGAAAATAAATCTTGGTTTAGTTAGCCACTAGAACCAAAAGGAGAATCCATGATATGGTCAGAAGTTGTTCCATAAGTCTTAATGGCGTGAATACTAGTACTGATATAAATATCATACCATTGGGGTCTTATGATGTTCTGATTGGGATGGATTGGTTGGACAAGCATCATGTTGTCCTAGATTGTCATAACAAGACATTTACATGTCTTGATGGAAATGGAAAGAAGAGCACCGTGAAAGGAGTTCCAAGACCCATATCTATAAGGGATATTTCGGCCTTACAGCTGAAAATATGTTTTAGGAAGGGATGTCAACTGTATGCAACTCATGTGGAAGAGATAGATAATACAAAGGGGCCAAGCCTTGAAAATTTCTCGATACTATAGGAATTTGAGGATGTATTCCAAGAAATACCCGGATTTCCACCAAGAAGGGAGATAGATTTCTCAATTGACTTAGTGACAGGAGCTTCCCCAGTGTCAAAAACACCTTACAGAATGATCACACCAGAGTTTAAAAAATTACAAATGCAGTTGGAGGAATTCTTGAAGAAAGGGTACATACGTCCAAGTGTTTCACCTTGGGGAGAACCAATACTCTTTTTCAAGAAGAAGGATGGAACCTTGAGGCTATGTATTGACTTCCGACAATTGAACAAGTAAACAATAAAGAACAAGTATCCTCTATCCCGAAATGATGACCTCTTTGATCAGCTAAGAGGAGAAAAGATATTTCCAAATATCGACCTGAGGGCAGGATACCATCAGGTAAGAATCAAGGAAGAATACATTCATAACACAACCTTTAGGACCAGGTATGGGCATTATGAATTTGCAGTGGTGCCATTTGGACTGACCAATGCACCAACTATATTCATGTGCTTAATGAATGGCATATTCAAAAATTATTTGGACAAGTTTGTCATAGTATTCCTGGATGACATACTTATCTATTATAAGTCTGAAGAGGAGCATTAACATCACTTAAGATTGGTATTGTAAGTAATGAGAGAACATCAGTTGTATGCCTAGTTGATTAAGTGTTCTTTTTATCAAAAGAAGATCCATTACTTGGGAAACATTATTTCAGAGTAGCACATAGCAGTAGATCCAGAGAAGATCGAAGCCATTAGAGGATGGCCAACACCTAGAAATGTTTTAGACATCAGATATTTTATGGGATTAGCTGGCTACTACATAAGGTTCATAGTAGGGTTCTCTAAGATTGCTCATCCCATCACTTCTTTGCAAAAGAAGGGAACTAAATTCGAATGGATAGCCAAGTGTGAAAAGAATTTTAATCTGTTGAAGGAATTACTTACTAGTGCGCTTGTCTTAAATATTGTTGATCCAAATGAAAGTTCTATGGTATGTACAGATGCTTGTAAGGAAGTATTTGGGGGATTCCTCATGCAAAATGGACATGTTGTTGGATATGAGTCCAGAAATCTTAAGTAACATGAGAGGAACTATGCCACGCATGACTTGGAACTTGCTGCCATTGTTCACGCCTTGAGGATGTGGAAGCATTATCTCATGGGGAAGAAATTCGAATTAAGAACAGACCACATTGGCCTGAAGTATCTTTTTGAAAAACTGACTTTGAATGTCAGGAAAACAAGATGGCTGAACTTTTTAAGTGAGTATGACTTTGATATCAAGCATATCAAGGGGAAGGAGAATAAAGTTGTCGGTGCACTTAGTAGAAGAGTGCATCTCATGCATGCTACTGCTGTCAGTATGCATAAGTCAGAATTGAAGAGTAGAATTTTAGATGGTCTTGTTACAGATCAGAATTACCTACAGGTAAAGGAAAACTTACAGCAAGGAGATGTATAATAGAAAATAAAGGAGTATGAGATAAAGGAAGACATATTACTCATGCGTAAGAATAGAATCTATGTTCCTGATTCTGGAGAAATGAGGAATGTGGTACTGAAGGAAATGCATGATGTTCCTTATGTTGGGCATCTCGTTTACTAGAAAACAATTACAGCAGTAAGAATCTAGTTCTTTTGGCCAGGAATGAAGAAGGATGTTGTTGATTACATCCCTCGATGTATGGAATGTCAGAAGGTGANTGTTGCAGCCATTGCCAATTCCAGAGAATAAATGGGAAGTGATCACCATGGATTTCATCACGAGATTACCCAGAACGAATAAGCAACATGATTCAATCATCATGGTGGTTGAAAAATTAACAAAGGTTTCTCATTTTGTGCCAGTGAAGACAACGCATACAGTGGCCAATATTGCAGAAATTTTCATGAAGGAAAATGCTAGGTTGCATGGGATACCTAGAACAATCGTCTCAGACAGAGATATGAAGTTTACCTCCAATTTATGGAGGGGATTGTTTCAAGGATTTGGCACAAATCTAAACTTTAGACAAACAAATCATCCCCAGACAGATGGGAAAGCAGAGAGAGTCAATCGAATAATTGAAGACATGTTGAGAATGTATGTGATGGATAAGCCATCTAAGTGGGAAGATTACTTACACTTGGTTGAGTTTGCATATAATAATGGGGATCAATATTCATTAAGAATGAGCCCATTTGAATCCTTCTATGGTAGGAAATGAAATACTCCAGTGAGTTGGGACAACCCATCATATCGAGTGGTGGTTGGGCCGGAGTTGCTCAAGGACATGGAAGACCAGGTGGTCAATATCAAGAAGAATTTAAAGGCAGCTCAGGATAGACAAAAATTTTATGCAGACAAGAACAGGACAACTAGAGAATTTAAAGTAAGGGAGCATGTACCTTTGAAAGTGAAGCCTAAGAAAAGCTCTTTGAAATTGGTTAGTTGTACAAAGCTGGCAGTCATATTCTGTGGTCCATTTGAAATATTGGATAGAATAGGGCAAGTTGCATACATGCTTGCATTGCCTGATTCCATGAATGTGCATAATGTATTTCATGTATCTTTATTAAATAAATATGTACATGATTCTAACCATGTTTTTGATTAGCATCTGATTCAGGTAGGGACGGAGAGACATTTTCAGGTTCAACCAGTACGAGTATTGGAAAAAAAGGTAAAAATGCTTTAGAATCGAGTTATAGAGATGGTAAAAGTTTAGTGGGCCTGCTACGGTCCTGAAGATGCTACCTGGGAACATGAAGATGCCATGCAGGCAGAGTACCCACAGCTTTTTGAATAAATTTGAGATTTTGATCTCTGTTTTGTATATGCATTGAGGGCAGTGCCAAAATAAGGGGGAGGGAATGTAACACCCCGGGTTTTGAAACCCCATTTTAGATAATGTATTTTTACAATGCTGAGAGGCTAGAGTTCCCAAAAAATTATTAAAAGGCTAGTGTGCCCAAGACATGTGATGTTTTTTATCATTATTAATAATAAATACATCGTTGGCTACTATACAGACAGGGACCTAGAGTTATATTGGGCAATGATTCCACAAGAGAAGGGGCATGAGAGGCTAAATGTTTATTACTATGTTATTTATCTTTTTTCCTAAAGGGGGGGATCGATTACGTGATATTCTTGGGGAGGCCAGGAGGTTCTTGATTTCCCCATGAACATACTTAAACCCATCCCTGGTCTAATTGTGGGTTTGGTAATTGGGTTGTCTGCTCTGTTACTGTAACATCCCTGACCACCCATGACCGGGCAATGCTACATGAGAGAACACTTTCGTTCTCTCACTGCGGAACATACTGTAACATACCCAGTATTCAACTGAGCTATGCCACATAAATTTAATAAAATAAATACATACATATACACATAGGAATATATACATATCGAACTGCATGCAATTAAAAATATATATACACGCAGAGCTCTTGCGGAAGATTTACATATAAAACATAAACAAACAATTGCATTCTATAAATATACAATTTCATACTGAAATAATAGTAAACATAAACGTGCAACATATACAGTGAAATACCCATAAACATACAGATAGTTATAATCACACATATGATAAACCCATAAAATAAGCACATAATTAACAATGCAGCATGTAAATTTATCACACAATTGGTACTTATCTTGGTAAGAAGGTCACCAACTGTGTGCAGACCGTCCACGAACCTCCCAGCCTTAGGCTACACTGTTCATCACTCTCATCAGTGAGTCACCCCCGAGTTGGGACTAAACTCCACCCAGGTAAATGGATTCCTAACTAGGCTAAAGGCTCATAGACAACAGGAAAGACTTTGTCTCAGGTGCTCACTCAACCTACAACCTACAACCTCTCATTCCCCACATTTATGTCCCTCCCAAGGAAGTGTGCCCCTTCTCTTCTCAACAGTCCTTCGGCTGCCCCACTTACCTTCAAGGGCTTCAACAATAGGCTGGACAAGAAGTATCAAAGCACTGTAGTTGTAGTTTATCACCTTCAAGAAATCAATTCCCAGCAATTCTCTCACTCAAAGAATTGCTCACGGGCCTGGCAACCTACCTCTTCAATTTACCATGGGCCTTACAACCTGCTTCTTCAATCCCTCTCTCAAGCTAACCAGGTACACCAATAGGAAAAATGGCTATGGAAACAGGTTCAGATATAGTGAAATGAATGTTTGAAGGATAAATGACTACGTGAGGGAGATGGTAATGGAGTCATGGCTTAATGATGGTTGAATCTTGGAAGAGTGATGGAAAATATGATGGTCAGAATGATGGTCCCCCCTGAAAATGAACTAAGTCCTGACAATATGTATGCATGTTCCCAACTTGACACTTGTCATGTTGGAAGCTAATTTGGTCCACTTGTCCCCAAATTTAGAACATAGGATAAAATAATTATCCATACTTTATGTTTTAAAGAAATATTAATACAATATTCCTTTTTGGCTTAAGCTCTCTAGCTTAACCCTTTCCCTTAACTTTTGGCCCTCCCTTTCCCTAACTGGTGGAGTTTAGTCCCCCTTCTCTTTTATCATGGTCGGTCTGTGTGCAATGATGTATTTTATATTAATTATGAGACATATACAAAATAGGCGCACTAGCCTTTAACATCTAGGCGCTCTGGCCTAATTCCAAAACATAAGTATCCTAGCTTAAATAACTGGCTCACCAACCTATAACACATATCGTATACACAAAGGCTCGTTGACCTCAATATTGCGTGCACTTTAGTTACTGCGCACGATATTTCACTGACCTCAATATTGCGCGCACTTTAGTTACTGCGCGTGATATTCACTGACCTCAATATTGCACACACTTTAGTGACTACGCGTGGTATCAGGGCATGTGCACACTACATAATTTTACTGCGTAGTACATGCACACACTATGCCATGAAAGGTGGATTACAAAATTATGTCAAAACAACTCATCAGCTTAAGTACACTTGCATTACATTTACAATTGGGTTTGACCGAGGGATATTACAATCCCCTCCCCTTATTTATGCATTGTCCTCAGTGCATCATGTACCCATAAACAACAAAATTCTCAAAATTTCTCAAAACTATGCAGGTATTTTTCCCGCATTGCATCCTCATCTCCCAAGTGGCGTCCTCAGGACCGTACCAGGTCCATTGGACCTTTACAATCCCTATGGCGTGATTCCGGAGTTGTTTGATTTTCCGGTCCAGAATGCTCACCGGTTGCACTTGGAAAGCGCCTTCTTTCTCCACCTGAATCAAATTCCAATCAATAACATGATTAGCATCAGGTATATATTTATTTAGCAATGATACATGGAATACATTATGAACAGACATTGATGCAGGCAATGCAATCATATAAGAAACTAGACCAATCCTCTCTAGGATTTCAAATGGCCCACAAAATTTGGTTGCCAACTTGGCGCAACTTCCCAGCTTCAGAGAACTCCTGTTAGCTTTCACTTTCAGGAAAACATCATCACCCACTTTGAACGCTCTGTGGGTTATGTTCTTATCGGCATAACTTTTCTTCCCGTCTTGGGCAGCTTTCAAATTATGCTTAATTTTTAACATTTGGTCCTCCATCTCCTTGAGAAACTCTGGCCCAACTACTGTCCTATCAGTTGGATTATCCCAACTCACTGGAGTATTGCACTTTCTATCGTAAAGTGATTCAAATGGGCTCATTTTCAATGATGCCTGATACCCATTGTTGTAAGTGAATTCTACCAAGTACATGTAGTCTTCCCATTTCAATGGTTTGTCCATCACATACATTCTCAGTATGTATTCTATCACTCTGTTCACCCTCTCTGTCTATCCATTAGACTCAGGATGATAAGTTGTACTAAAGTTCAGATTCGTTCTGAATCCTCTGAAAAATCCTTTCCAGAAATTCGAGGTGAATTTTGGGTCTCTGTCGGACACAATTGTTTTAGGAATTCCATGCAATCGTGCCACTTCCTTCATGAAAATATCAGCAACATCTGTTGCCTTGTGATTAGTTTTTAGTGGAATAAAATGGGCATCTTTTGTAAGATTTTCCACTACCACCATGATCGAATCATACATCTTTCTTGTTCTTGGCAATCCCGCAGTAAAATCCATTGTCACCACTTCACACTTCCATTCAGGTATGGGAAAAGGTTGCAGCAACCATGTTGGGTGTCTATGCTCAACTTTAACCTTCTAGCATTCCATACATCTAGCGATGTATTCAACAACCTCTTTCTTCATGCCTGGCCAATAATATTGGCTTTTGACCATTTCCACGGGTTTCTGATATCCAGGGTTCCTCAATAAGGGATATTATGCATCTCATGCAAAATCATATGTTTCAAGTCCTGGACATTTGGTACAAAAATTTTGTTCTTGTGCAGCAGTATTCCATCTTCTCCCAAATTATACATACCCATCTTTTGTGGCATCTTAACTTGTTGTAGTTTTGCTACCAATTCTATGTATTGCAGGTCTGCATTTGCATCCTCCATAATCTTGCTTTTAATATCAGTCTGATACATGCTAATGGTTGTAGCATGTAGGTCATGCACCCTCCTACTGAGTGCGTCAACCACTTTATTCTCTTTCCCCTTGATATGATTTATGTCAAAGTCATATTAGCTTATAAATTCTAACCATTTGTTTTGCCTAGCATTTAGATTTGGCTGATCAAATAAATATTTCAGACCATTGTGGTCTATTCTTAGCTCGAACCTTATGCCCATGTCCCCCACTGTTTCATCTTGTTGTATGTTGTGAACAAATCTTCCTTTTTCAATTTTGTGAGGACAATCTCTGAACACATGATCTCCTTTACAACCCCAACATTGAATAGGTGTCTGCTTTGGCCTTTGACCCCCTGTGTCAATCGTTCTGGGTTCTCTAGGAGTTTGTTCTCCTTGTGGATTATTTATGAAGAATGGTGGCTTATTTCCCTTCTTCCTCTGATCCATATTTAATTTATTTTTGTCTTCCCAAGCCTTTTGGAAAGTTGGCCTTTCTTTTTGCTGATCATATAGGCATTTAGCTCGCCTTATGGTCTCTTCCAATGTCTTGGGATCATCATTCTGTATTTTTTCATTGATGAATGATGGAAATCCACTCAAATACCTTTGAATTTTGACTGTCTCATCCTTGATGAAAGAGACATACTTCAGTAGTTCTAAAAACCTTCTCTCATATTCATCTATGGTCATACTTCCAAGATTGAGTTCAAAGAACTCTTTCATTTTCTTGTCATAATATCTCTTAGTCAAGTATTTCTTCTCAAAATACTTCTTGAATTCCCTCTAAGTAACACTTTTCTCTTTAATGTGTTGCACCTGCACAAGATGATCCCACCACATGGATGCCTTTCCCTTGAGTTGATAGATGGAAATTCTACCCTCTGCATGAGAAGAATAGTTGTGCAACTGAAAATACTTACTCATGCCCAACAACCATGTTTTTGCATCTTCATCCTTCTTGTTCTCACCATCAAATGTAGGAGGTTTTATTTTGTTCATTTATCCTCGTAGCTCATCCACCCCAGACTTCTTATGCCTTCTGACAGGGGATGGACTTGAGATGTTGCCTCCTTTCTTATTGGAATGCTTAGGGGAGTGATGGTGATGTCTTCTAAAACTTCTTGCTCTTCTTTTCTCATCATGAGACTTCTAACTTCCCTATTTGCTCGAGCCACTCTCCTTATCCAATTTCCTTTCTATTTTGTTCAAGCCCTCCAATAACTTCATGTTGAAGTCATCCTGCTGCTCCTTGGATTTCATAAGCCTTTCATTATCACATTAATGTCTTTCGACATCCTTCTACAAAGTTTTAATGGTCTCTACCATATTCATGTTTTCATTCCTTTAATCTCCATGTCCATTGGAGTTTGTTCTTTCGATGCCCAAATGGACATCCATCCCTACGCTCTCATCTTTCTGACTGTAATTCTCCTATGCCTCTTCCATTCTTATGGACTCTGCACTGATCTGATCTGATCTAGTTGTTGTTAATTATGCAAAATGTGCAGCCATCAAAACTTATCAGGCTAACTAATTCAATAATTCATGAAAAATATGAACCATTTTTTTTTTTT
>SNQJ01S0042640.1:50800-70088 GCA_010110895.2 Picea sitchensis
AAGAGGTTTCAGATTCGGGTAGAAGGTCAAAAGTTAAGTCTTAAGGGTCATTTTCTGCGTATAAGTTTAGAGCCCTAGCTTATTAGTCCGTAGGGTAGAATACCCAACAACATGCACTCCTTGTGGACAATTCAACTGCACTCCTTGCAAAAACTCTTGCTCAGATAGAGAAACAATTGAAACTCATTTCCCTTACTCTCTCTCTCAGATTTCAAACATTCAACAAGAAATCATTCATACATAGCATAAAAGAAATTACATGACAGAAAGAGTAAAACCATGAACATACCATTTAGCATACACATACAAGAAACAAATACAATGCCATGAATTTGAATTAAGACTTCTTCTATTAATTCAAATCTCTGTACATGGGTGTTTTTCAAACACAGTTTCTTTGTTCCAGCTCTGTATGCTCTTCTCTCTTGGTAATGTTCTTCACTACTATGCTCTCAATTGGCATAATCTCCTTCTATTTGTTCTATTCTCCTATTCTACAATAATACAATGAGGGTGTCTATATTCTGTTTCCCTCTCTCATTCTAAAACTATCTAATCTAGAATTAAATTTGATCTACTTGCATTAACTATCATAAACGCCTTCTACCTACTAAGGACGAGAGCGGATCTCTCAGGGTCCGTTTACATTTTACAAGTGTGCCTCCACTTGATGGCTTCATTAATGATACAAGACATTTCAAAATTTGTGCTGCGCACTTTTCTAGCTGTCCTTTATCTCCGCACTGGCTCGCTTGAGATGTTCCTGCATCATGTTATCACCATGACAATTCTTAGATAAAACCCAAGTCTTGAGATACATTGGAGTGAGAGGCGGTTTGTCGAAACCACTTTATCTAAGTATCGATGTCACGTGTTTCAATATGTCAAAACCACCACTCGTGGAACGGGTGATGGCTAGTCAGATCACCCTGTTTCACTCATTTGGTACTTCACAGCTGTAAGAGGTCAGGTGAATGCCACCATGTAACGAACTCAAATGTTAATCATTTGAAATGGATTAGCTGAGCATGGCAACCCAACATACTTGTACGTAAGTCTGTCTTTGATTCATGATTGGGACTCTATAGCTACCAATTCTCAAGTATGGAAGCATCATCTTATTCATAATTGGAGTAATCTCCAAGTTTGCTCGACCTTCTGACTTTTGTAAAAGAATTTTGGTGTCCACAAAATTGAGGTACATGGACAAAGCTATATCTAGTGAGACTGATTATTTAGGAAACATGGTAGATTTTCCTACGCGTAAGAAGGAAAGGGTAATTGCGCATACATTAGCGACTAAATTCCACACAGAACCTGCTACAGACTTGAAATTGGAAGTCAAGTTAAATCAAATTATCAGGGACCTAGTCATCAACAGGTGAGTTGTTAAGAAGAAATGGAGTAAGTGACAAAAGAAAAAAACCACAGCTGAAATGGTTGAAAGTGTTGGAGAGAGTCAACCAGTTTGGTTAGATACTTTAAAGGAGGAGATTGATAAGCTGGAATGAGTCCTTGAATAAAATTAAGTATATTTCAACAATTTTTGGACAGGTTGTAGCAAAGGTAAGGGGCGTCAGAGTTGATAGACCTGTTCTTAAATGATCCCCTTAAAGTAGGATATCTGTTATTTTAAATCCTTCCCTTTTTTTTTATTGCAACTTATTTCCATATATATGTATTATCTCGAGGAAGACAAAAGGGAAAACAGAACCTGCCCTCTGTGTAGGAAGACTTTTGTAATTTTGGGATTAAAATGAATATATAAATGCAGAAGCGAATTTGGACTGTTTATGAACAGGTTCCAACTGGTGGTGTTCTAAGTCATATTTTCTTTCACAGTATGTGTTTCTTGTAAGCTTATATTTCTCTCTCATCTGTCTGAATCGGAGGAATAAAAAACCCAGAATTCATCTCTGAGATGTTCTCGACTTAGCAATTTAGACTATATTTATTTCTTCTCAAACCAACTCCGAATTCATTTTAAATAATGCTCTGATGCAGTTGTGTGTTTCTTTTTCTCTAATACCATGCAACTTTTCTATTAAAATCAGAATCATCGCCTTCCAAAACGACTTCGCGCGCACAAAAATTCAACCTGTACACCCATATTTATCGTGCACAACAACACAAGGTAAATTGTGCTTCTGCGTGCCTATATTCACTATCCATTTCTTCTCTGTCATGCCAATAACTTGCGCTCACTACTTCTGCATTGCACGCCAATATCCACTGCATACAATTTTGGTTCTTTCACTGATACCTGTTGCACGTAGTTTTTGTATCATGCACTAATATTCCACATGCATTTCACTCTATGCATTTCACCATGCCAAAGCTTAATATTCCCCCACCGCGCATAATAATCTGTGCGCACCATTGACTACACTGTCACGAGACAAATTATGCTCATACTGTGAGCACACCAACCCAACTCCTCTGTGTTTAGCAATACGACACACACCACGTGCATCATTACTGTATGTGTGCACACCGCGCAATTCCAATTTTAGTGCGTGCATCCGCACACAATATTCTTCCGCGCGGCACCACAATTTTACCATGGATGCTCTGTGACTTGAAATTTTGGCCACTTTGAAATAAATCCTCTCATATCATATTGAAATTTCGCCACAAATCCTCTCATACCATATTGAAATTTCGCCACAAATCCTCTCATACCATTCAGGCTCAGTGTTGAAAAATGATGCTCTAATACCATATTGTAACATCCCCAACCACCCATGACCGGGCCACGCTACACGATAGAACACTTTCGTTCTCTCACTGTGGAACATACTATAACATACCCAGTATTCAACTCAGTTATGCCACATAAATTTAATAAAAGAAAGACATACATATACACATAGGAATATATACATATCGAACTGCATGCAATTAAAAATATGTATACACGCAAAGCTCTTGCAGAAGCTTTACATATAAAACATAAACAAACAATTACATTCTATAAATATACAATTTCATACTGAAATAACAGTAAACACAGATGTGCAGCATATATAGTGAAATACCCATAAACATACAGACAGTTATAATCACACATATGATAAACCCATAAAATAAGCACGTAATTAACAATGCATCATGTAAATTTATCACACAGTTGGTGCTTATCTTGGTAAGAAGGTCACCAACTGCTTGCAGACCATCCATGAACCTCCCAACCTTAGACTACACTGTTCATCACTCTCAATAGTGAGTCACCCTTGAGCTGGGACTAAAATCCACCTGGGTAAATGGATTCCTAACCAGACTAAAGGCTCATAGACAACATGAAAGACTTTGTCTCAGGTGCTCACTCAACTGACAACCTACAACCTCTCATTCCCCACATGCTTATCCCACCCAAGGAAGTGTGTCTATTCTCTTCTCAACAGTCCTTTGGCTGCCCCACTTCCCTTCCAGGGCTTCAGGAATAGGCTGGACAGGAAGTCTCAGAGCATTGTAGCTATAGTTTATCACCTTCAAGAAATTAATTCCTAGAAATTCTCTCACTCAAATAATTGCTAGAAGGCCTGACAACCCACCTCTTCAATTTCCCATGGGCCTAACAACTTGCTTCTTCAATCCCGCTCCCAAGCTAACCAGGTACACCAACAGGAAAAATGGCTATGAAAACTGGTTCAGATATAGTGAAATGAATGTATGAAGGATAATTGAATATGTGAGGGAGATGGTCATGGAGTCATGGCTGAATGATGGTTGAATATTGGAAGAGTGATGGAAAAGATGATGGTCAGAATGATGGTCCCCCCTAAAAATGAACCAAGTCCTGACAATATATATGCATGTCCCCAACTTGACACTTGTCATGTTGGAAGCTACTTTGGTCCACTTGTCCCCAACTTTAGAACTTAGGATAAAATAATTATCCATACTTTATGTTTTAAATAAATATTAATATAATATTCCTTTTTGGCTTAATCTCTCTAGCTTATCCCTTTCCCTTAACGTTTGGCCCTCCCTTTCCCTAACTGGTGGAGTTTAGTCCCCCTTCTCTTTTATCGTGGTCGGTCTGTGCACAATGATGTATTTTATATTAATCATGATACATATACAAAATAGGTGCACTGGCCTTTAACATTTAGGCGCTCTGGCCTAATTCCAAAACATAAGCATCCTAGCTTAAATAGCTGGCTCACCAGCCTATAACACATATCGTATACACAAAGGCTCGTTGACCTCAATATTGCACGCACTTTAGTTACTGCGTGTGGTATTTCATTGACCTCAATATTGAGCGCACTTTAGTTACTGCGTGCAGTATTCGTTGCCCTCAATATTTCATGCACTTTCGTTACTGCGCGCGGTATCCGGGAATGTGCACACTACATAATTTTACTGCGCAGTACATGCGCGCACTATGCCATGAAAGGTGCATTACAAAATGATGTCAAAATAACTCACCAACTTAAGGACACTTGCATTACATTTACAATTGGGTTCAGACGAGGGATATTAAAGTCACCTTTGTGTTACCTCATTATTACCCTCACGCACTCCCATGCACTTACCTACCTCCTCCATCCATCCTCACCTGCGTATTGGTCTCGGGAAGGGGGGCCGAACTGCAAAAGAATTAGCCATGGGATAGTTAGTTGTAGTGGCCATTGGTAGGATCCAATCGTACCTTGAGGCCTACATGGCTGAGATGTAGTGGTCTTTGTATAGCATGGCTCACAGCTGGGAGTTTGAAGAGTTCCAACATTGATATTTTGGACCAGTTGCGCTGGAGGCCCGAATAAGGAGAAGGACTGCCTGAGGGACTACGTGGAAGATAAAGGTGGAGGTCCATTCTCTTGGGTGGTGCAATATGGGTAGAAGAGAGTTGGGTACTTGGATTGTTGTGAGTGTTGGGAAGCCTATGAGAGCTTGAGAGCTGACCAGTTTGGGAAGCCAAGTTCACTCTGGAACCGTACTAGTGAATTCATAGCCCTGGCTCGGGGGTGACGCTATTGTTGAGATTTGGAGCAGTAGTTTCTATGGTTGGATGGAACATCCTTGGTCTGTAGCCAGTTGGTTTCACCTTTCATAAATATAAGTTCTCTATGTTTTGATATTATTATCTGTGTATGAATGTTTTTCTACTGTATATTTAATTATCGTTAATCAAATCTTTAGAACATGCATGTTTGCTGATATTGTTGTGCATGTCGTTAATTCTCGTATCTTATGCATATTTAATAAATAAAGAAGGTATAGGTATGAGAAATAAGTCAAAGGGTGGGCTTCCAGGTAGCATACCCCGGCCTGTGGTTGGCTGGGTATGTTACAGGTTGACGGTGAAAGTTTTGGAATTATAGAAAATACTGAAAAACATTAGTTTTTGAGGTGTACGTGGGTTGCAGTGGATTAGGGTGCGTATGTACATGGGATATCAGTATAATAGGGCATGAACATAAGGTTAAAGACCCAATAACTTGAGAATATTAAGATGCCAGGTCTCTAGATTCTGAAAGCAAGCTCCCAGGAAGGTCTACAGTGATCATGTACATCAGATCCATCTACTGGTTCAAAAGGTATGTCTTATTTCTATGAGTAGTTGGGTTTTTTTGTCTACATGAGAAATGGTCATGGGGGTTTGAGGATTTTATCTAGAGAGATTAGTGCCTGCATGGGAATTTCTATATAATTCAGATATACAAAAATATAGTGTCGATATAATCAAAATTTATCATTGATACATCTTGTTAGTGTTGAGGAACATCGTGTATTTCTTGGCATATGGTTAAGGGTTTTTGTGGTACATGGTTGAGAGCTTGTATTTGTGAAGTGGTTGATGTATTGAGAGTTTGTATATCATAAATGGTTTGATTTCTAGTTCATGTGAGGGTTATTATACTTCTTCATGATTATACACACTTGTATGGCACATTACTCGAGAGATATAGATGCATTTGATTAAAGAATACATATGAGGATGTATGCATAGGGCACAACTACATTATAGACACAGTGACATGTTGCAGGTTGATTTGACACACACTACAAAGGGTCATATATTTTCAAGAGAAGAAAAAACCCTAGCTTCATAAGGCATACGCAGGCTGCAGTACAGATAGGTTGCGTACATGCACGGGTTGCAGTATAGATAGGGAACGTACATATGTGCATTGCAGAATAGATAGGTTGTGTATCTATTGGTTTTTTGTTGGTACAGACTAAGTAAAAGTACAAGTTTATTATACGGAAGTGATACAGGTTGGCTACAGGTCAATGGTACAAGTTGGTACAGGTTTACAGTGGTATATATCACAATGACAGGGTGGCCAGGGTTTCTTCATTTGACACTTATATTTCAGGGTGGCAGGATGGGGCAAGGATAGGTGTTTGTAGACACCTTCTACTTGTAGCTGAAGAACATAGGGGGTTTTAGCCTCCTTCTAGTTTTATCCATAGAATTGGGGATTTGTAGCTTCCCTCAGGTTGTAGCATGAAAATATAGGGGGTCAGAGCCTCCTTCAAGTTGTAGCTAGAGAACAAAGGAAGTTGGTGCTTCCAATGAATGTAATTCTTAAAGACAGATAAGAAAAATCATTCTGTGGTTTTCTCCCGCATTGGGTTTCCACATAAAAATACTAGTGTACTGTGTATGTGTATGATTGTTCACTGTTCATGGTTTATTTACTTTTCACTTATTGGATGATAATTATATATTGATCTTAAAGATAAAATAACACTTGCATATTGTGGTTAAAAGGATTAAAAATATCTATTATTGATTCACCCCCCTCTTAGTAATCCAACATTGGTGAAGTCAGGATTTGTCTCATAGAGGTGGGGACATCCAGAGGTCTCATGGCCCCAAGAATCTAGCACTGTGGTGAGTATCACGACAGGAGTTTGGTTGAGGCAATCAGTGACTCGGTTGGTACTTCCTTTTTTATACTTGATGTTGAGGTGGAACTGTTGCAAATATGTGGACCACTTTTGATGGCACTCATTCTGCAATTTACCTTGTGTTTGCATGAACTACAACATCTTATGTTTAGTGTGGATGATTGTCTCTTTCCTGAGAATGTAATGCCTCCACTAACAACAGGTTTTCACAATGGAGTATATTTATTTGTCGTAAGTAGGGTACTTACAAATGACATATGATAGTGTTTTACTATGATAGTCCAGGGGGTGGCAGTGCTAAGTGATGACAATGCCAACAACATAATGTTGGTGCAGGCCTATTTTGGTAGAAAAGTATATTTTGGGTGCATGCCTATTTTTGGAGAGAAAGAGCTATTTTTGGAGCACATGCCATAGGTGGTGGAAAATCAGCATGCAGAAGGAGGAAAAGAAACATGTCGTGCATGCAGTCAAACCTAGCCATGATAGGGTTAGGGTTTTGGGACATGAATGTAATGGATATAAGCCAATAGAATAGTATAAATTAAGGCCTAGAAGGTCTAGGAGAGGTTGCTTGTTGGTTTTTATGGTTGTTCTTGTTGTTGATACAAATAAGCTAGGTTTTGATTGTTAGGTCACAGAATGTAAGCTTGGTGTGATCTAGTCTGCCTCACAGAGGGTATTCACCCTCCTTTTGATTGTAATATTGAAGATGTAATGAAAAATATGCATTTTGCAGAAGAATGAATAAAAGAGAAGAAGAGACGTATATTTGTGGATGTATCCCCAAGAGGGGGTGAACCGTGGTAAGTCCATTGTGTTCATGTGTCTGAATGATTGTTTGAATGTTATGTGATGTATCAGTTAGAGAATGAATGCTTAAATATGAGTTTAACAACATGCATGCATAGTTTAATGATGAATGAATCCTAGAAGTAGATAAATGAATAATGTTGTTGATGCATAAGAAAAAGAATCAAAACACAACCCCTACTCCTTCCTATACTGGAAACACCTGAGTATTCCAGTCCCACATAAAGTTATCTCAAGTGAGACTACATTGTGCCCTTTGTGTGCAGTGTTTCCTTCTAGTTTACCAAGAGGGCCGATAGTTTTGAGGGTTGTTTTGGAAACCTATTGAGAACAGAACCTGGGTCAGCCCAAGTTTCCAACAAATGGCTCTGTTTCCAGCTGGAACTGCACAGGATTGAGTGGAACACATCTGGTGAAGAAAATCATGGAGGATGAAAGAATAGAAGTGAATGTTCAGTCCATGGAATCCAACGAAGGAGGATATTGAAATATGGTTGAGGAAAAAGGAACTCGAGTTTGCACAGAAGGTCAACAGAAACCCTAAGTTTACACCTCACAAATATCTCGACAAATATATGTTTAGCGATTTGTATGAGACATTTTTCTATGATTTCCTGCATCTATTGCAGTAGTGGTTATTGAGGTTGAAGGAAAACCATCCTATTAATCGGATCAGATAGCTCTACTGGAATCATATGGAGATCACACAGCTACAGTGTGTCAATAATAAATTTACGCGCGTAGTATATTTTTTGTTAGACAATATTATTGCAGGGTTTATCACTGAGTTTGCAGTTGATACTACGAATTCCTACACTGTTGTAGAGAAGGAATTTCTAAAGGGACCCATAGGTAGGTACATCATATCACTTTATATTTCGATCAAGATTTTATTGTATGACAAAGGTATGATGACCATGTAATCAAACAACTAAAATTCCATACACGCATGCGGGAAGAGGGGAAGCACTGACAGGAGTTTGAGATATGGACAGGGAGATGGATAAAGGGAAGAAGAAGGAGGCCATGGACCCAATCATGATGGAATAAGACCAGATAAAGAAAATAATGGAAAAAATTTTAAAGACACACAACAATAGACTTTACCAATATAAGATGAATAACAAAAAGAGGGCCATAGCTGAGAGAGAGGGCTTGGTGAGCGATGAAGAAGAGGTAGACGTTGTGGAGAAAATTGAGGAAATCCTGTGAACAAGATATGAAAGGAAAACAAGAGGTCTAGGGTCAGGAACAAAAGGAAGAACTCCAATCCAAATCACAGCCAGTGTGGAACCTACAAACCCATGTGCGACTAATACACTAGAAATAACACCATTGTTTAGAAAATTGAATTTTAGTGGACGAGGAGAAATAGGTTAGGGGTCTAATCAAGGAAAACCAACTAGGGGGGCAAGTTCAGGAAGTAAAAGTCAATTATATACACCACGCGGAGGCATTAGTTTGAAATAGTTTAAAATGGCAGGACTAGATTCCAGCATCAGATTACCATAGTTTCAGAGCAAGGAATATGAGGACCCTAAAAATCATTTATTTATTTGTGAAAAGATATGGGAAGAAAATCATATCACAGATGAGGATGCAAAATTTGTGTAGTTATCCATATAATTAGAGACCATGCGATGGATTGGTACATGAGCCTTGATGTAAACAGTCCACAAGGAACACCTAAGACTGTCGCAAAAGTGAAGAAGCTATTGGTAAACAAATTTCAGAATCCAAGCTCAAAATACTAGTACATGAATGAAATGATTGAAATCGAGTAGAAACCAGGTCAATCTATCTGGGAAACTGCTCAAACGTTCAAATGTATGAAAGGTAAGTTGACATATTCTATTACTGACATGCAACATAGGAAGTTGTTTATGAACTCATTGCTACCACACTTGAAGTATCCTTGAGACAACAGAAGTTCCAAACTCGGGAAGAGGCCCTACAAGCATCCCTGTAGCTGGAAGAAAATCAGTGTCAATAAACAGATCCAGCAATAGAGGAGTTGAAGGAAGATATGAAGAATATGACATTTCAATTAAATCAGAATAAGGGGAAAGAGAAGAGAGGATTTGTTTGGTGTACATTATGCAGGACATAAATACATCATAAGAATGAATGCCAAACTTTTGCGCAGTACTTGGCAGCAGGGGTGCCAAACCCCTTGCCAAAAACAGGACCGTGGTGTGAGATCTGTAAGATACATGGGCATGATCCATATCATTGTCCAATGATGCATAAGTATAAGATGGTGCCAAAAATTTTGTATTGCAATTTTTGCAAATCAATGGGACATGATGATAAAGACTGTAGAACGATGGATTTGATGAGAGAAAGAACTTTAAACACTTACAAGGTGAAAGAAGAGATGATGATAGGGAAATATGCACTGCAATTCAACAATGTACCACCATAATTTAACCTCACGCAACCACAATACAACAATGCACAACCACAATATAATCTCACGCAGTATAACTGGGTACCCTAATACAATGCACTGTGAGGAGATAGAGATGGATTCGGAGGTGGAGGCTAAGGCTGAGGATGATTTGGACGAGGCAAGGAGCCACTAGTATGTGATAACTTCCAACAACCAGGACATTATGAAAGGGATTGTCCACTTCCACTTGTGACATGCATGTATTGTCACGCAACATACCATGAAACAAAAGACTACCCAACACTCTTGGGAAAAATATAGGAAAAAAGGAACCAGAAAAATCAAAACGTCTAGTGGATTTTTGTAGAAGCCAGTGATGATGGGAAAAACATCAACATCGTCACACGAGGAGGAGCCAAGATAAAAGTTGATGCAACAAAATAGGATCCAGCTCAACTCCAGTGGGTAAAAAAGAACACTGAGCCACATAATCATTTTGATGCACAGAAAGAAAAGGAAATATTTAAGGAGGCCAGATAGGATATTATCAAAGAGAGCATTGCATATACATCAATTGCGCAGTGAACTCAGGATCCACCAATGTACTAGATTCCATCTTCAATGGATCACACCAGCAAAGGACAACCTTTAGAGAAAGTAAGTAATATAAAGACTTTTCTACAATCCTCTGGTAAGTTATTGAATGATCCACCATCCATTAAGATCTTGCAGAAATTGCTAGAAAGATGCAACACAAAAGTAGAAGGGAAGTTAGAGAAGAAAACAGTCAATCACCTCCATACAAGAAGAAGAACAAGTAGGGAATTTAGGCTGAATAACAACATTGGAGATTTCAATATAGGATATATCATACTTGATTTAGGCTCTGAAGTAAACATATTTCCTAAGAAGACATAGAAATGTATGGGGGAAACCGCATTAGGCTATTCACTTGTCCAATTGAAACTAGAAAATCAGCATAGAGTGTTACCAATTGGAAGACTTAAAGGTGAAACAATAGACTTGGATGGAGTGCTCATTGTGGCAAATTTAAAAGTGATAGAGATAGTAGATGGAACAACACCCTACCCAACATTACTTGGATTGGATTGGGCATTTCATAACTAGGTTGTAATCATCCTGAAGACAAGGAAAATGAATTTTGAATAAGGTGAGTACAAAGTGATTTCACCATTGCATCCTTTAGAAGGAGACAGGTTTGGAGAGGAAACATGTTTGGACTTGGAAGAAATAAATAAGTTATACAAAACCACTGCATGATAAGAATATTATGTCAACCCATTTGCAGATGGGGTACTCATATAGAGAAGCATTACATCATGTGCTTCAGACTCAAACATGGGTCTAGAGAACTAGTAGCAAAGACTACATGAAGTTTCAACAAGGAGGTGTGCAAGAATAGACTATGAAGTAACGTGGGTTCGTACAGAGATAAGGGAACTTCCCAATTTTCATGGGTTGAAGGACTTAGAGGAATTATTGACCAAATATGAGGAGGAAGTCTTGGAAAATCTTAGAATGTTAGCCCTGGATATTGCACTCAAGGAAACATCTGCAATATGGTGGGATGCGCACAAAGAAACAATTCATGACTGGTATCATTGTAAACAACTATTGCGCATTAGATCTGGAGCAGAATAGGGGAGAAATACAATGTAGAAGTATGATGGGTGAGGAAGGCCAACTCATCACTTAGAGAAATGCAGAACATAATGGAGGATGACACCGCCATAGGAATGGCCTCATCACTTCATTCATACATTGGGAGGGATCCCAGGGAACTGGTACATAAACCGAGAGATGCACAGAGGCACTACCAAATGGACAATATTACTGAATAATTTTTTGGTAACCTTCTCATTTGAGCATGAGAACCCCAACATTGATTCATCTCTGAAGATGATACAGGGAATGATATTCTTTGAGGAACCTGAGGTGCATATTATCACTAAATACTAGCAACACAACAGACATACAATCATATCTTTACTCTCATGTTATCATGTCATGGAGGAAGCACCATATGAAGATGATTCGTGCAACATTCAGATCACTGAGATTGAAGGAGAGAGAGAGAGGTGGAATTTCCATCTCTAGAATCAAAGGCATTTGATGCACTAATCAAGTTCAAGAAATTCAACATTGGGACGGAAGAAAATCCTAAAATGACAAGCATTAGAGACTACTAGGATGAGAATACATTAGAGAGGATAACATAGTTACTACGTGAATGCAATGACTTGTTTCTAGCAACCTTCATAGAGATGAAGGGAATAGCAGGTGATCTAGGTGAGATGAAGATACCCCTAAAACCAGATGCTAGACCTATTAGATAGAGACCTTACATGCTGAATCCAGTATATAATCATAAAGTGAAAGAAGAAATTGACCAAATGTTGGAAGCTAGTATCATAGAACCAATGGAGGAATCTAAATGGATCAGTCCCATGGTAGTCTAGGAAAAGAATCAAGGGGGGATCAAGATTTGTGTATATTTGAGGAAATTAAATGATGATTTCTTACATGATCATTTCCCTACCCCTTTTACAAATGAGGTCTTAGAGAATGTGGGAGTCCAGGAAACATATTCATTCACAGATGGATTATCAGGTTACCATCAGATCAAAATAGCTCCAGAGGATAGGTGTAATACTATGTTTTCTACAGAATGAGGATCCTACCAATATACAGTTATTCCCTTTCGATTGAAGAATGCACCAGCCATATTTTCAAGGGTGGTCATAGCTTCTTTTAAAGATTGCATACATAATATATTAGAAGTATATTTGGATGACTGGATTGTTTTTAGTCTTTTGGAAGACCGTGTAGAAGTTTTAAGACTGATGTTGGAAAGATGCAGGCAATGTCAGATCTCACTAAACATCAAGAAATGCATTTTTGGCACACGTTTTGGGATATTGTCGAGACATATAGTGTGCATACATGGTTCATTTGTTGACCCTGCTAAGATTGTTGTAATTGTGAACTTACCACTACCAAAGTCGGTGTTCCAATTAAGAGACACACTTGGACATACAGGGTACTACATGTAGTTTATCAAGGGGTATGCATAGATTATTGCACCAATGGAAAATTTGTTGAAGAAGGACACTATATTTCAGTGGAATGAGGATTTTTAACAAGGATTGAATACTTTAAAGGAGAATATGGTGACAACACCTATATTAATGTTTCCATATTAGAAAAATACATTTCATGTGCATGTAGATGCATCATCAATAACACTTGGAGAAATTATGGCGCAGCTAGGAGCAGGGGATTTAGATAATCTTATAGCCTTTGAAAGAAGGAATTTATCAGAATCTGAGAAGAATTACAACAACACAAAAAATGAAGGCCTAGCCATGGTATATACACTTCATAAATTAAGACATTACTTATTGGGCAAGCATTTTAAAATGTTCACAGATCATTTTTCCCTCAAATATCTAGTCAACAAGCCAATGTTGGGGGGGGGGATCTGTAGATGTCTGTTATTATTCCAGGAATTTGATTTTAAGGTAACAGTTAAACCAGGGAAGTTAAATGCAGACCATGATCACTTCTCAAGGGTAACCAATGGAGAATAACCTAATAACTTGGAAGACAACTTCCCTAATGCACAATTATTTTCAGTATACGTAGTTGATGAGTACTTCGTTGATATCATTGAATTCTTGAGTATAGGAGTTCCACCAAAGGATTTTAGTAATGAAACATATGGTAGTCAGAGCTGTCAACTATCAACTCATTGTAGGTCAATTATACAAGATGGGCACATACAACATCTTGAGAAGTTGTGTATTGGAACATGAACGACCCATGGTTTTAGCAGAAGCTCATGAAGTATAGTTGGAGGACACGATGCAAGAAAAGATACCATGAAGAAGGTATTGTGTGCAATTTTATGGTGGCCAAAATTTCATAAAGATGCCAAAGAATATTTCCAGAAATGTGATGTCTGTCAGAGGGTTGGTGTTGCACCAGGCCGAAGTAGAAATAAGAATGATCGTGGGAAAGAAAGCGTGCAGAAAACTGAAGTAACAACTGGTAAAAGATGAGCATGCGTGAATGCAAGAAATAATGCACAAAGGAAAGAGACAACTGGAGGAAGAACAACACACGCATGGGAGAAATACCTAGCATAAGAAGGTTTAGGGTTTTCGTAATATTCTGTAAATGGATGAAGATCCTAAAATGTATAAATATAGATACGAAAGTATCATATAGGGGGGGATTTATTATGGTTATTGTTGTTGTTTCGATTATGATCGTAGGCGATATGTAATGGTTGTAGCTGTATGAACCGATTTTGTAAGATATTGAGAAAGGAAGATACGAATGAAGGTAGATCTGAAGATTAGACTGCCATCTATGGAGCTTGGTGCAATCTAGTTCGCCTCACATAGATCTTACCCAGTTTTGTGGGGAATTGTAAGCACACAGCGCCAAAGTTGCAGAACTACCATAATAAAAGAGCCAAGAGCCAAATATTTGTGAACATAGCCCACGAGGGGGTGAACCATGGTAATACTCGTGTAATGCATTGAATGTTTGCATGTCTTTACTTTCTTTCAGCAATTAATGGTTAAGTTTGATGAATGAGTTAATCCATTGTTATGAATTTGTTTATATTTTGATGGACTTAAACTGTGAGATATACATATGTGATCTCAAGGAATAAGTAGATTACAGTAACAACTCACGGTACAGGGCCCTAATCAAGAAACCCGTTATCCCCTACTTTGTCCCAGACTGTAAACACCTAAGTCTTACAGTCACCCATTTAAAGCTATCTCGGGTGAGACTGTGCAGTCCCTTCTGGGTGTTGCGTTGCCTTCTGGTTTACCAGGAGGGCCGATAGTTTTAGAGGATTTGTTGGAACCCCGAATGACATGAAGCCTGGGCCAATAACTCAGATAACTCGAGAAGGGAATTGATAACCAACAAATGGTTCTATTGTCATGTTAAGAGAAACAAGAGAGGACTGAGTAGATGAGATAGAGTGGAAAAGAACCGTTGAAGAGAAATGAGCCATTAGAAGGGAATGTGGATACCTTGGAACCCCACGAGAGAATAAATTGAGGGCTAGTTAAGAACTAAAGAGCTAGAGTTTGCACAGAAAGACAATGGAAACCCTAGAATCACACTGCGTAGATACCTGAGTAAATGCGTATTTACGGATTTACATGAAATCATTTTCTGTGATTTTCGGCATCTACTACAGGAGTGGATCTTAATGTTAACGGATAACCACGTGACAAATTGGATTTGATAGCTATATTGGTCTCCAATATAGATCCAACAGGTGAACAACAAATTCACCCGTGCAATCGACTTTTGGCTTGACAGTATTGTGGCAGGCTTTATCACAGAATTTGTGGTAGACAGAGCAAAGTCATACAGCGCAGCCGAGAAAGAGTTCCTACGAGGACCCAGAGGAAGGTACATTCGATCAATGTATACTTCTATCAAGATACTACTATATAACAAAGGTTTAATGACAATGGAATCAGACAACTAGACTTCCCTCCGTGCATGGGGGAAGCACTGATAGAGAGAGGAGGAATGGAAAAAGGGAAGGATAAAGAGAAGAAGGAGGAGGAACCCTTGGACCTGATCTTGATGAATGATGACCAGTCTAAGTGGATCTTGGTGTCATTAGGAGCAACGCATAGCGGAGCACCCTACCGATATAAGGTGAATACCAAGAAGAGAGTCATAGCCGAGAGGGAGGGCTTGGCTAGCGATGAGGAAGAGGTAGAGGATCTTTGGGTTGTGGAGCATATTGAGAAAATCCTATGTGCCACGTATGAGAGGAAAACAAGAGGCCCAAGAATAGGAGGAGAAGGAAGCCATCCCTTTCATATTAATGTCAGTGTGAAACCCATAAACCCATGTGTGATCAATACACCAAAGAGAACAACACCGTTTAGACAACCAAAACTTAGAGGAAGTCCAGCAGCAGGAAGTACATCTACACAAGGAGAAAAAACTGGAGGAGCTGGTTCAAGCAACCTTAATCAAGTATCTACACCGTGCGGATCAAGGAATAGTTCAGTATTTGGAATGGCAGGACATGATCCTACTATCAGATTACCAGAGTTTCGAGGAGAAGCAGCAGAAGACCCTGAGAATAATTTGTTCATTTGTGCAAAGATCTGGGAAGCAAAGCAGATCACTGATGATAACACCAAACTCGCGCAACTAACGATCATGCTAAGGGACCGCGCACTAGACTTTTACATGAGTCTAGACACTAACAGTGTTCCCAGTATGACAAGAACACTGGACTACATTAAGAAAATATTGATAAATGAGTTCCAAAGGCCGAGCTCAGAGGATTAGTACATGAACGCGATGATTGAAATAAGATAGAAACCAGGAGAATCAGTATGGTAGACTGATAAAAAATTCAAGTGATTAAAAGGAAAGTTAAAATACCTTATGAACGATATGCAACATCGACACCTCTTTGTCAACTCACTACTCCCACACTTGAAGTACCCATTATGACAATAAAAGTTTCATATGTAAGCAGAGGCTCTGTAGGAAGCCTTACAATTGGAAGAGAATCAGTACCAGCAAACGAACTCAGCTATCGAAGAACTGAAGGAGGATCTAAATAACTTAACATTTCAGCTAAACTAGAATAAGAACAAGGAAAAACGAGAAGTCATTTGGTGCACTACCTGCAGGACAAAAGGACACCATAAGAATGAATTCCCAACATTCACACAGTATATGGCAACAGGGATGCCAAACCCGCTACCATAGGGAGGATTATGGTGTGAAATATGCAAGAAACTGGATCACGACCCTTACCATTGCATGATGATGCAAAAATACCAAGCAGTCCCAATGAACTCATATTGCACCTTTTGCAAGTCAGTCGGCCATGATGACAAATATTGCAGAACTATGGAGTTGATGTGGGAAAGAACATCAGACACATAAAGGGTACAACAAAAATGATGACTGGGCAAGCAACGCCACCATTCAATCCAGCGCCAGCCCCATACAACACTGCACACGAGCAATATAATACTACGCTACAACCTTACAATAACGCTCAGTCACAGTACAAACCGACACAACCTGTAATATAACAGATATAAAAAGTATGCAGAACAGAAATAAAATGCTAGAAATGGTAGAATAACAACAATATAACCAGAACAACCACCACAATAACACTGAAATGATATAAGAATAATAACAGAAATGGCACTTTGATTCTAAAAGCAATGTTCACGGGCCTCTTCAAGAGGGCAACCTCCAGTTGAGTAGAGCTCTATTAAAATAATATCCAAGCTAGGTTTCTCATACCCTCAACTCCTATTTATACTAAATATGTCTATCAAAAGAAGCATCTAGAGGAAGATCCTTCTAGAAGCAGAATCTTCTATTAGGTATTCTTACATCCACCTTATTCTATTTTATTGAAAGGCCTTATTAATAGTGACCTTTATTGCATCCGAATATATTGTTCTACCTATGTGCGGGTTAGGACCCTAACATGTCCGCCCCCTTAAAAACAACCTTGTCCTCAAGGCTTGAGATGTGGAAATTGTTGCAGAATGGTAGCTGGTTCCCAAGTGGCATTTGTTGGAGTTATATCTTTCCACTGGACTAGCACTTCCTTGATGGTTCTCTGACGTAGGCAATGCTCACGCTGGTCCAAAACTCCTTGTGGATGTAGCCAAATGGATCCTTCTTTAGCTAACTCTGGAAGGTTGGTTTGAATTTGGCACTTAGCTCCAATCACCTTCTTTAAGCATGAAACATAAAAAACAGGATGTAGCTTCGAATGATTGGGCAAAGCTAACTGATAGGATACTTGTCCCACATGCTTGAGAACTATATAAGGACCATAAAATTTGGGTGCTAGCTTCTGAAAATGCTCGACCTTGAGGGAAGTTTTCTCGTAAGGTTGCAGTCGAAGAAACAACTGATCCCCTTCTGCAAATTGACGTTTAGAGCGACCTTGATCTGCTTGTTGCTTCATGTGATTATGTGCCATGACCAAATTTTCTTTGAGGGTACAGAGAATAGCCTCTCCAACTTTAAGTGTTTGGTCAACCACCTAGACCTTCAAGGCACCTGGTAAGTATGAGAGAACTGAGGGTGGCTTCTATCCATATACTCTTCAAAAGGAGTCATGCCTGTAGTTGTATGGTATGAACTGTTGTACCACCATTCAACTAGGGGTAACCATTGAGCCCACTGATTTTGATTTTTTGAGGCAAAACACCTCAAATATGTTTCCAAACACTTGTTGACAACTTCTGTTTGACCATCAGTTTGGGGATGCTAAGTTGTGCTGAGATGCAATTGGGTGCCTTGTAGCTTGAACAGTTCTTGCCAAAAATTGCTTATGAAATTTGGGTCACGATCAGAAACAATAGAGTGCGGCATGCCATGAAGTTTGAATACCTGATCCCTAAAAATTTGAGCCACCGTGGATGCTATAAACGAGTGTTCAAGAGTGCAAAAATGAGCATACTTGGAAAGGTGATCCACCAGCACCATGATGACTGATTTATTTCCCGATTTAGGTAAGTCGATAATAAAATCCATAGAAATATCCTTCCAAATAGCATGTGGAATCAGAATCGGTTGTAGTGTGCCCATAGATTTGAATGTTTCTCCCTTTTTGTGTTGACACACTGATCCCGGTGGATATCGATAGCCACCGAACTTTTCCAAATGGCTCAAAACAGTTTTCTGGCAATTTTGGCAATTTACTATTTTTAGCAGGTTTTAACTTCCGGGGCCATTTTGAGGGTCCAAATGAAGGTTTTACGAGATCGAGGAGGTTCTCAATAATAGTCAATGGAATAATTTATCCCGCAAAATGAATATCCTCGACGATACTTTTCCAACGAGCTATCACACGCCTAAAACGAAGATCTTATGCAAAAGTTACGACCCCGGGAAGTTGATGTACTCACTTACCCAAATGGGGCACACATGACTTTTGGCGCTACATCTCCTAGGGTTAGGATTTTGGATGTCTAGGGTTTTTGGAATTCCTTCTTATTGTAAAAATGCCTTCAGAGCCTCATTGTAATCATCTTCTTGTGAATGTGAGTAGCCATCACATCTCTTCTCAGAGATAAGCTGCCACCATTCTAGCGAGTCTTTCACTCTGTATTTTTACAGTCTCTGTACATTTCTTTCATTAAGAGAAAT
>SNQJ01S0042641.1:0-19551 GCA_010110895.2 Picea sitchensis
GAGCTGCATATACTTCTTCCTCCTACAGATTATGACAAGCCCATGTAGGTCTCTTCTGACCTACTATAATATCTATGGGAACATCAACTAGATCTACAATATCAATGGAATCAATTGGATCAATAGGCTCAATTGTCTCCCTTTGAACTGTTGGAGGGTGAGGGGGAAAAGGCACCATCTCTTTTTGTCTCTCACTATCAATCTCCATGTGAGATCCTATAGATCTATTGAATGCTACCTCCTCCTCAAAGGTAACATCTATACTCACCTCAATATGTCTCTGACTAGGGATGTAGATATGGTATGCCTTCGAAGACTCATTGTACCCTTTCTTCTTGAAGGGTCTAGCTTGGTCATTTTCTCCTTGGGTACATGAACTTATACTAGACACCCAAATATCTTGAAGTGTCCAACCTCAGGCTTCAATCATGAACTGTTTCCATACTATACCTCTCATGGTTCCCTCATGGAACACATGTCTAAGACATATCGAGGTTCCCTCGTGGAACCAATGTCTTCTCCTGGTAGTCCATTGACTACTCTGCAATCAACTAGTAACACACAACTACTACCATGCCAACCCCAATCAGACCACTACTACCAATCAACACAATTGGTTTTTGACCTCATATCAATGGTATTTATGRCATCCATAAATTCATAGCCTTATTGCAACCAACATMACCTTCACTAGTGGTCCACTCTCCTCCATGTTTTTTCAGTTGCTCCACCATTGAATCAATATTGTCCTTATGTAGGAACAAACATAAAAAATGTCATCACTAMATTTATACATGGGACAAMTTCATTTGAATACACCAGTTCACCTCTATCCCGTGGCCTTTGGTTTCTTTCTCAAAACCTGGGAGGAAAAATTCCCAAATGTATTCGTGCTCCAAACAAGGGAGGATGACCCAAAAGGAATTTTGACCACTACTTTKAATCCCCAACACTAATTCATATATTTGTTTTGTGATTATAGAAATTACATTGCCGAAGACAATGTATACAACGGATGATGGGGGATTCTTGTCTAGCCACTCTTACACGATGTTCATCGATGTCCAAGGATCTACGTCGACTTGTGCATCATGAGGATTGCATCCATACAAAAAATTCCAAAAGAAACTTTTCTGTGGGAGGCGATAGTAGCACACAGAGAAGAAACTATTCTTCATGTTTCTTCCTAGAGATTTTATCCAACTAACCTTCACATTGATCATTGACTCTTAAATTATAGAATTACTAGATCCAGGAATAGAATCTAGCCTTACTCAATTGTGCTCATTTATCTTCATGGCGGATTTTCACCTTAACAATCATGAGCGACTTATCACATGTGGAAAACACAACTTATCCTTCAAGCAACTTCTTCTATTTGACAACTTGTTTTCTAGTCATGGTTCAATTCACTTCCTCGACAAAAAAAACATATATTTATGACGTACATCTATTAATAGTCTCTACAGTGTAATGACCAACACCCATCGTTCCTCCATTATTTTGAAGCGATCTAAGAATATGTGTTTATGTTGGATTACACCTCTTCCATATCCCCTTGCATGAATGGATTCATGAAACATGCCACACGGAGACCAACAAGATATTCAATTGAAGTTCATGTGAACCCACTTGTGCGTTGCATAGATAGGCCTCCTAATTTAGCAACCAATTGATCCATCCATATAATTTTATGAAAATCTTTTCACGAGTTCACCACGTTACGTGTCCCCATGCAACCCAACACAACATGACATAGACCAACACTCATATGTAGCCAAAACTCAAATGATGGAAAAACATATTACTACAAAACATAGTAGCAATCACTCAAACTATCTACTCTCACCTTACAGGAATCTACTCCTACAATAGATTACACTCATATGTTTTCATTTCCTTGGACCCTCCCATGAGGGATTCAGGCCAAATCCTTCTCTGATACCATGTTGATTTTTCTATATGAGATAATAAATGATCGATATATTATTACAATGATGAGTGTTTCATATATAGAGAACATATGGCGACCATACATGAAACGATGCATCCCTTGGATAATCGATAACTATTTATTATTACCATTTACTTATTATATATATTATTTAATAATCAATAATTATATTATTAATTATTAATCTAAGATAATGTATTCCCGATGTTGTCGAAACATCAACATATGCATCATTGATAATGCTCGATGCAATGTTATCCCAGTTGGGAGAGGGAGAGTTAGATAATCTAATTTATTTTGCTAGCAGGAAGTTGTCTATTGTTTAGAATAATTACATGACAAAAGAAAGGGAAGGATTGGAAATGGTTTATTCCTTGCAGAAGTTCAGACACTATTTTTTAGGGTCCCATTTCAAGATGTATACAGACCACTTTGCACTCAGATATCTAGTGAAATTTAGAAGTTATTTTGAAGATAGGAAAATTGAATGAAGGACCAGACCATTTGTTGTGGATAATGACAGGAGAAGACGCAGGGAACCTAGACGATAGTTTACTAGATGCAAATTTATTCTCAGTTCGAATGGTAGATGGCCATTTTGCAGAAATTGTCTAATATTTGAGCACATGAGTGGCTCCATCTGATATGATAGTAGCACAAAAGAAGAAGCTAGTGGTTAAAGCAACAAATTATCAGTTGATTGCAGGAAATTTATACAAGTTGGGTGTAGATGAGATATTGCAATGATGTGTGCTATATCATGAGATACCTATGATCCTCACATAGGCACATGATGGAATTGTAGGAGGTCATTATGAAGGAAAGGATACAACACATAAGATATTACATGTAGGGCTATGGTGACCCACCCTCCATAAGGACGCAAAGGAATATTTTCAAAGCTGCGATGTTTGCTAGAGGGTAGGAATACCATCATGAAGGGATGAGATGTCTTTGAATCTTTGCGGGTGTTTGAAAAATGGGTAGTGGATTTTGTTGGGCCAATTAATCCACCAACGAGGAGAACATGAGACAAGTACATAATTACAGCGATAGACTACTTGAAAATATGGGAAGAGGCAAAACCAGTTATAGATTGCAGTGCAGAGACAACTACATGATTCTTATTCAAGAACATAGTTACAAGGTTTGGGTGTCCTAAAGTACTTATGAGCGGCAAGGGGACTCCTTTTTTGAACAAGAAAATTGCAACATTGATAGAAGAGTTCCAAATTCAACATCAGAAGAGCACTCCATATCACCCACAAGCTAATGGAATTGTGGAGGCATACAACAAGATAATGGAGAATGCATTAACCAAGGTGTGTAACGTAGGAGATGATGACTGGGATTTAAGGATCCCTGTAGTGCTTTGGGCTTATAGAGCTACATGCAAGAAGTTGACAGGACAAACACCCTTTAGATTAACACATGGTCAAGAAGCAATCATGCCCATGGAGTTTCTTGTACCGAGTCTGTGCATTACTGCGATGGAATACCTTATGGATTTCATCACAGTAGAAGAAATACTATCACAATTACTAGTGTTAGAGGAAGATCGATTTATTGCAGGGTTCTATCAATAAGTACATAAGGCACGTGAAAATGCATGGCATGATAGACACATCAAGAAAAATAAGTTCCAGACAGGAGATCTAGTACTTCTCTATGACAGTAAGTTCCTACAACACCCAAGAAAGTTTAGGACACATTGGCTAGGGCCATACATGATTAGATATGTGATTGATGCAGGTTCTCTTCAGTTAGAACAGTTGGATAGGAAATTTGTGGAAGGAACAATGAATGGAAGTTGGTTGAAACTATACAGGGATGACCGTCCTTTTGTGCACTAGGGGATATGCGCATACTAACTTGTATCATAGTGTACTATAGAAAGAAAAGGAAGAAAAAGAAAGAAAAAACAAGAAAAACAAGAAAAAGTATGAAAATGGTTCAGGGAAGAAGTCGAAAGTTGAAAAGTCCAAGAAGTTAAGGTTATCAAGTAAAGAGGAAAAGTAGGAAAATGTCGTGGAAGAGAAAGAAGAAGGCATAATAACACATAGATGAAAGAAGCAAGATTACACATAGAGAAGAGATCGAGTAGAAGGAAGAGACTGCATAGAGAGACAAGATTGCATAGATGATAACTAAGATAATTTAAGACAATCCATGATGGGACATGTAATAAATATTTTCCATGCTAACAAAGTAGTGGTGCCGCATAACATTAAATGAAGAAGATCTTGACAGATTGAAAAATTGAATGGAGAATTCGCAAAAGATATGAAGTAATGGAGAATTAAAGTGGGTAATGAATTCCAACCAACAGTGGATTAGACATAAAGTTTAGGCACGAAGGGAAGCTACAATTGGAAATTCAGTATAAAATAAAGAAAAGGGTTGACGGGGGAAGGTTATTTTAATTCAGAATTCACATAGAGAGTTGAAGTTACAGAGCTGAAGAAATGAATATGCAGAGCCAAAGTTCAGAACTGAGTTCCAGAACTAGTTGAAAGTTGAGAGCAATGTCGCAGAGGAAGATTGTTAGGGACCTAACCTCCCTAACCCCTCACGTAGGTAGAATAATATATTTTCATGTAATAGAGGCCAATATTAATAAGGCATAGTAATAAGGAAGAATAAGTCAAATGTAAGAAGACCTAATAGAATATTCCACTTCTATAAGGATCTTCCTCTAGATTGTTCTTTTTGATAGATAGATTTAGTATAAATAGGAGTAGAGGGTATGCTAAGTTTTGTCGTGGAGATTATTGTAATAGAGCTCTACTCTGCTAGAGGTTTCCCTCTCGAAGAGGAAAGTGAACATTTCTATTAGTAATATAGGTGCTCTTTCTAGTGTTATTATGGTATTATTCTAATATTGATTTGGTTACATTATTGTTTTTCTTCCATTGCTTGCTAAATATTTTTGTTCTCCATACTATATTATATCTGGAATATTGCAAGTGGTATCAGAGCACTTTCCTTGGTAGAAAATTGTGGGTTATTTTTTTTCAGGGTGGAGACTTATTCCATAATATTAAAGCTACAAAGTTCTATCATTATGTGCATAAACCCACAGTCACAGAGTAATACACACAGGAAATACAAGTGATACTTAAGCGCACATTTTTTGTCTACCCTTGTAACCCCTGTTGGTACCTCTTCGAGTGGTAGCGCATCAGACAACACTTGTATATGGATCGACATAGAAATCCTGAATCTCTCCATAGATAAATTGATAGGTTGCCTGACTACTATAGTGACACCGAGAAAAACAATTGGGAAAATTCTCTCTAGTACCTAGGTAGTCGGGTAGTACGACTAAGGGCATGGTCTAGCCTCCTTAGTTGGTGCCCTGAGATATTGGGTTGAGTAATACTGTTGGACACCGCTTGTATATCAAATAGATATAACACATGAAAAACCCTTAGAACGGAAACAAAAATAGAACATACAAGACCTATTTCTGTGTAATTGTGCCTCCTGCATTCTGGTTGCGAAATTACTACACATTTCTTCCTTTTAAGAATTTGGCCATTTCAACACTACATTATTTTTCAGATTGGAGTATAAATCCATAGGAGTATAGTGGTATCAATGACACACTTATTTGGGATGTATCCCATTAGATTCCCCTTTTCTCCCTGATCACAGTCGTACCTTTTATTTTTAAGCATTTTTTTCA
This sequence comes from Picea sitchensis, assembly GCA_010110895.2. NCBI lineage: Eukaryota > Viridiplantae > Streptophyta > Pinopsida > Pinales > Pinaceae > Picea > Picea sitchensis. The sequence continues at coordinate 5,643 of SNQJ01S0042641.1, forward strand.
GTGGACCCGACCCCTTCCTAGCATCCCTATTTTCCACCTCTTTGATTATATTCCCCTTTTCGACCTCATTGTAGTGGTAAMTATAATTTATAAGTCCTTTTCTATGGTTTGACCCACACATGTTTCCTTACCAACACCCTGTTGAGGGGTCCAATATCCTTTGACTCAATAGTAGGAACCAAACCTACCTTAGAGGCCCAATTAGACTCTGYAGTGTTTGATGAGTGGAATGGTTCTCCATATATTTGTATCTGGCCAATTTGCTGATGGGATTTACTAGTTATTGACAGGGTATCTTTCTGTGAAAGTTCCTCCTTTAGGTTAAACGATCCTCTTTTTTTTCTTTTCTATTATTAGATAAGTTTGATAAAATAAGGGTGATGGTATAAACCAACTTATAGAGAAAATTATTAACTACTGAAGAATGTTGAGTTTGTGATACCCCTCATGATCTAGCGTGCAAACAACGATATTCACACCCATTACAAGTCTAGTAATAATACCTCAACTTGCTGGTATTTCAACACTGACTGAGATAACAATTATGGAAAGAAAATACGCATGCAATAAATATAAGTGAAAGAAAAACAGTTTCCTTAGCTCTACCATCAATCACATATTAACATAATGATTCACTTTTCATCATTTAGAACTAAAGAATTGTTAAAGTATTGAAAATATAGCTTATCAATAGATTCAGAAACTCTTACTCGTTACAACTTCAACTACTGAATTCAAATATGGAAGTAGTTCCTCCTCAATCCAATCACATAATTCTTTTGATGAAAATAAAATTTGTCTCTGGCTCTAAACATAACTTCTTAATTAAAGTTGCTCATAAACAATTCTTTACAATTCTAAAAAAAGAGGGTCTTTCCCAAAACCATCGACCCCTTCCCATGAGGTCGATCCCCTTACTTATAAAGAATCACTAACTTAAAATAACTACTAAAATTTTGTGTTAAGTAACACAAAAGAATGACATGTGTCGCTTGATCTCTTTGTTCTCTTGAGATCATCTAGTGGTTCTACTAGAGTGGATGATTCTTCTCGTACTCTGACCACTTGACAAAGAGATCCTTTCATGTGTTAGGATATGGGAATCTATGCTGGTTCATCGAGGCTGAAAGGGTTTCCTTTATCTCTATTGCATGTTCTCTATATATGATCATCTTGGCACTTAAACACTGCAATATTGCATGAGCCTTGATCGGGTGTTCCATAAAATTCTTTACCTAACCTGGTGTCATTCTCGCCACCTATGCGATCTCCACTTCCCATGTTGATTCATGTTCTGCATGTTGTTTTACTATGTCATGCAAATTGACAAAGTCTTTAGGTGAGCTGAACTCTGGAAGGCCAATGTTTTTCACATCCATATTTATATTCTCCCAACTTTTCCCCCACTCGTCCCACCTTTCCTTTATCTTTTGTTGAGGTTCTTGGGCCATACTTACCCAATATTTGGTTGCCTTCCTGATTTGGGAGATGCTACTATCCACCAACACTCGGATTCCCTGCTCTTCCATGTCTCGGGATTCTTGTCTATCCACTCTTGCATGATGTTCATTGATTTCCAAGGATCTGCATTGACTTGTGCATCGCGAGGATTGCATCCATCCAAAAAATTCCAAAAGAAACTTTTATGTGGGAGGTGATAGTAGCTCACAGAGAAGAAACTAGTATTCATTTTTATTCTTGGAGATTTGATCCAACTAACCTTCACATTGATCATTGACTCCTAAAATATAGAATTACTAGATCCAGGAATAGAATCTAGCCTTACTCAATCGCACTCATTTATCTTCATGGTGGATTTTCACCCTAACAATCATGAGAAACTTATCACATGTGGAAAACACAACTTATCCTTCAAGCAACTTCTTCAATTTGACAACTTTTTTTCTGGTCATGGTCTAATTCACTTCCTCGACAAAAAAAAAACATATATTTATGACGTGCATCTATTAATAGTCTCTAGAGTGTAATGACCAACACCCATCGTTCCTCCATTCTTTTGAAGCGATCTAAGAATATGTGTTTATGTTGGATTACACCTCTTCCATATCCCCTTGCATGAATGGATTCGTGAAACATGCCACACAGAGACCAACAAGATATTAAATTGAAGTTCATGTGAACCCACTTGTGCATTGCATAGATAGTCCTCCTCATTTAGAAACCAATTGCTCCATCCATATATTTTGATTAAAATTCTTTCACGAGTTCACCACGTTACGTGTCCCCATGCAAACCAACACAACATGGCATAGACCAACACTCATATGTAGCCAAAACTCAAATGATGGAAAAACATATTAGTACGAAACGTAGTAGCAATCACTCAAACTATCTACTCTCACCTTACAAGAATCTACTCCTACAATATATTACACTTATATGTTTTCATTTCCTTGGACCCTCCCATGAGGGATTCATGCCAAATCCTTCTCTGATACCATGTTGATTTTTCTATATGAGATAGTAAATGATCGATATATTATTACAATGATGAGTGTTTCATATATAGAGAGCATATGGTGACCATACATGAAAGGATGCATCCCTTGGATAATCGATAACTATTTATTATTACAATTTACTTATTATATATAGATTATTTAATAATCAAAAATTATATTATTAATTATTAATCTAAGATAATGTGTTCCCGATGTTGTCAAAACATCAACATATGCATCATCGATAACGCTTGATGCAATGTTATCCTAGTTGGGAGAGGGAGAGTTAGATAATCCAATTTATTTTGCTAGCAGGAAGTTGTCGATTGTTGAGAATAATTACATGACAAAATAAAGGGAAGGATTGGAAATGGTTTATTCCTTGCAGAAGTTCAGACGCTATTTTTTAGGGTCCCATTTCAAGATGTATACAGACCACTCTGCACTTAGATATCTAGTGAACAAGCCAATGTTNATGCATATGGTTATTGTTGTTCCAGGATTATGATTTAGAGGTTATTTTCAAGATAGGTAAATTAAATGAAGGACCAGACCATTTGTCACGGATAATGACAGGAGAAGACGCAGGGAACCTAGACGATAGGTTACCAGATGCACATTTATTCTCAGTTCAAATGGTAGATGGCCATTTTGTAGAAATTGTCCAATATTTGAGCACATGAGTGGCTCCATATCATATGATAGTAGCAAAAAAGAATAATCTAGTGGTTAAAGCAACAAATTATCAGTTGATCGCAGGAAATTTATACAAGTTGGGTGTAGATGAGATACTGGGATGATGTGTGCTATAGCATGAGAGACCTATGATCCTCACATAGGTGCATGATTGAATTGCAGGAGGTCATTATGCAAGAAAGGCTACAACACATAAGATATTACCTGTAGGGCTATGGTGACCCACCCTCCATAAGGACGCAAAGAAATATTGTCAGAGCTATGACATTTTCTAGAGGGTAGGAAGATCGTAATGAAGGGATGAGATGCCTTTGAATATTTATAGGCATTTGACAAATGGGTAGTGGATTTTTTTGGGCCGGTTAATCCACCAACAAGGAGAACGTGAGCCAGGTACATAATTACTGTGAAAAACTACTTGAAAATATGGGAAGAGGCAGAACCGGTTAAAGATTGCAGTGCAGAGACAACTGCATGATTCTTATTCGAGAACACAGTTACAAGGTTTGGGTGTCTTAAAGTATTGATGAGGGGAAAGGGGACTCATGTTTTGAACAAGAAAATTGCAACATTGATAGAAGAGTTCCAAATTCAACATCAAAAGATCCGAAAGTCTTGGGCATTCTTTCTTAAAAATAGTAAAATAGACCCTGTTTTCCCACAGAATGTTGAAGTATACATGTACAGGTAGCTCAGTGACATGCCAACTTAGATTCATGACTACGAAGACATTCCTTGCATAGATTACGTCTAGTAGGTACGATGCCATGTGAAAAGTAGGCATTTCTCCATCCTTTGGTGTCTAGGCCTGTAGTATGTTGGTGCTCGATTGTTTTGAAATTATTGCTTCCCAGTTGAAGCTGCTCTTGGAGATGGCTGCAATAATTGCCAGGGGAATCCATGCCTCTAAAAACTTGGCATATCCCTCTCCCTGTACAATCGACATATTAGATCCATTAAATAGATGTATGTCTCCCTTAGTTTTGTTGTTCCATACCAGCCATTGCTCCGATTTGTGAATTTTTTGTCTTCCTTCCACCATGAGGCCATAAATCTATTGGTGTCATGGAATTCATATAATTACACCACGAAATCAATGTTTAATTGCTCCTCCAGGTCTCTGAGCTTGTAGTATTTCTGGACTTCCATCAGGAGAAAAACACAGATGCATCCACCATTTTCATCATTGACCAAACACTTCATTGCGTCTTTGTGGTCGATTATCCACCCTAGGGTCTCAATACAGGGAAAGACTAGGGTTTGGTAGGCTACCATATGTAGGCATGACCGTCGAATGTTTGGAAAAACTTGGTCATCGAGCGTCCTTACGTTCGGGTCATTGTGGGGAATAAATTCCGAGTAATATTCCCAGTTAATCCTATTGAACAAATATACCCACTGCGGGAGAATCATCTTTGACCCAGTGCTCGCCTTTGTGTTATAGGTGAATCCTCCTGCAGACAAGTGGATTCCCTCTTGGTCTCTATACTCCTAATGCCAAGACATAAAAGTGCTTAACATGGACACTGACATCCTTTTATATCTAATCAAGATAATATGCAAAGGAGAAAAAGAAAGATATGTACCTCATTAACGACGTTTGTCCTTGAAAAGTCCAGGCTGAGCTTCGATTCTAAGCTCCATGATAGGTCCTGTAGAACAAAAAAAGATACAATGGACTTCCTATTCTACTGAGATTAGCTCAAATATAGATCCATCTACAACAGACAAACTCATGTGGAACAATCATAAGTTTGAAAGAAACAAGCCAAGCATTGATATATTGATAAGAACAAGTAAAAGTACTTACAATCCTTTGATGAAGGTGCAACAACTTCTTTCAGTTCTCCTTGTCCAACTCCTTTGCTCAAGTAATCTACACTGATTACTTTGATGACATCTCACTCATGAGATCATAAGTTTCACATCTCAAATATTTTCCATGTTCATACCACTTACAGGATCATAAGTTTGGTATCAATCTCTAGTCTCTACCCCTCTATATGTTGCCTATGAGATCATAGGTTTCATACCTCAAATATTTTTCATGTACTTTTCACCATGATAAGGCCTCCTTATATAACCTTGGAGAGGCCCAACCACTTGAGAGATATTTGGGATAAGTTAAGGATTCCTCTCCTTTAGTTGAGGATATTCCCTATGATCATGCCTTGACCCAAGATTTGAACCCAACTACCTTCAGATATTGAGGGGATTGTCCCCTAATTTCCTCCAACAAACCAAAAATTTTCTCAAAAAGGGTAGCGCTCCCCCAAAAGGGTGCACAGAGCGCTCAAAAACTCCCCCAAAGAGGCCCAATGAGCACTAGCACTCCCTGATAGTGGGTAGGGGAGCACTCCTCTCCAAAATTCATTTTTTAGTGGTTCTTTCAGTGGAAAAAGGTTTGTACTCCCTGTTAACTGATTTCTCTTCTTCAAAACTAGTCTTTGAGGTGTCTTAAGTGTCCTTATGATGTCGTTAGAGGCACGACATAGGAAATATGGAAGTATGATGTTTGTGACACTTGAAACACTTGAGTTTAATATGCGACACTTGCGGACAAGATCCAACACTTACAACACTTGTAATGACAACACTTATGGACAAGATGCGACACTTACAACACTTGTAATGATGACACTTGCGACACTATTGAAGTGAGTAATTATGATGTGTAACAGTTTTCCCCCCAAAGTGTGAAGTTAGAAGATGATGATGACTGAAGTACTTTGTAGACTTTTTCGAGCAAGGGTATGGATGTAGAGAGACTGGAAAAAGCTGCACACAACCATCAAACAAATATTATGGCATGTTTCAAACCCAAGGCATGCATACCTATGCTTGAGTGATAAAGACTTTTTAGGTATGACTGCCATAAAATACAGTGTAGATCCATAATTATATTGACAAAATGGTATAGCCACCAAAGATTCAATGTGGATCTATATTCCCATGACCTGAACTGATCGTAGCCACGAAGAATACATAGGGGATATATGAGATGACAAGACATAGCCACGACCAATACAAAGTGGATCTATGTAACAGTATATGTGTCATAGCTCAAAAGAACTCCTTCGTAACATGGGAAATATATATATAAGAGTAATAACTCAACCCAGGGTCTTCTTACCAATCCCGATGTAGTACAAATCTAACCATGTGAATAGATGTCCTGATGTCGAACACAGAAGAAACCACTTGATTACCGGTCAATGAGGTAAATTGTTAACAAGCACGAGGGAGATCACCATTGATGTCAATGATTCCCAAGGTACTCTAGTACATTCTGACGAATGTGAATAGATGAGCTGAATTCGAACATCCGTGGAATCACCTGATTAGGGGTCAATGATGTAAACTCACTGTCGGACACGAGGAGGCTTGCCATTGAGGCATGTAGGTCCCAAGGTACTAACTAGTTTCTAAGTCTGTTTCCTGGATAATGTGTTGAAGTCAATAGGAATGGACTCGTCAAAGGAGGGCCTTGATGTATCCCCCATTAATGACATAAAATTGACACAAATATGTAATTGGTAGATCAAATGAACATGGACTGACATGGGTATTGAAACAAGATATTTGTGATGGCTGAATCTCGAGGCAAATACTTCCCTTGAACACTGAGGCACAACAACAGAAACTTGACATGGACCAAGACTTGATGATGCAGTGGATGTTGTGAATTTCGTCAGGTGACCCAAAGGAGTAAAATAAACTTAGAGGATTGGCTTAGTGCAGAGGTTCAACGGATCAAAAATTCATGTAAAGACAAAGTTTCATGTTCAAGGGTAACCATAAGAGTTACTGGTAGTGTTCTCAAAAACTGCTTGGCTTGTTTCTTTCAATTTTCCCCCCATCCAGATAGACGAGTACCTCTTTTTAATTTAACGAGCTCTAGGAGGGTAACACATCCTTGATATGTCTCACCTTCGGTAAGTCCCTCTTCTTTTGTTTAACGAACTGGAAGAAGTAAGGGTTATATCCCGTATGGGCCCTTCACTGTATGATTGTTTAACGAGTCCAGAGAAGGAAACTCGGTGGTTTTTCACATTTAGAGAGTCTGAAAACAACTTCAAGATGACTCCAATGTTGTCCTTTTTTCGTATTGTTAGTCTCGCAAGGCCGAAAAAGAGATAAATTATCACTCGAAAGACGCACTTTCAAACCTTTTAACGAGTGGGAAAGGAATCAAGATCACTCGACAATCTTTTCATGTTTAGGGAGTCTGAAAAGAGCTTAAAGATGACTCCAAGGGATTCCTTTTTCGTATATCCATGCGAGTTCGAAAAAGTGATAAAAGTCTACTCGGTTACATTCTCATGTTTTTTTTTAGAACGATAAATAATGAAGACTAAGCTCGGTATGCTCCCATCTTGAACGCTAGTGGCTTAACTCCATAATGATCATCAAAGGCTGGAGACATGCCCTGCAAAATTCAATTCATTCACTGACTTTGAGGTTGTCACCAATTTCTCTACTAGATGGAGAAAAAGGATAAGGGTGGATGAGATGAAGGTTCAAAAGAGGTGATTGTTTCATTTTTTAACGAGCTTGACATAGGAAAATAACTATGCTCAGGGCTCCAGGTTCAATCCCCAGATTGTTGTTTCATTTTGTAACGAGATTGACACAGGAAAAGAACCATGCTCAGGGCTCTGGGTTCAATCCCCAGATTGTTGTTTCATTTTTTAACGAGCTTGCTACAAAAAAGAGAAACTATAATCGTTACCTCTGTTTCATTTTTTAACGAGCTTGCTATATAGAAGAAAAATTGTGCTCGCAGACTCTCCTTGATTATGGCTTCCAAGAGAACAACGCTCCAAAAGGACACCATGTAAAGGAACAAAAATCGGTCATGGATTTCAAGAGATCTTCACTGGATGGAATAAAAATACTCCAGAAGGAACACATGTCGAGGGCTACGACAGGGGTAAGGATATCAGGCTCCAATAACCCTACCGAAGAAATCACCATGTCAACTACCAGATCCAAATCATCGAAAGTTGAAGTCATGGGAGACAACGGAAAATCAACATCGAGAGGGAATATAGAGTGTATATATCCCCAGATTTCTTCACGAGGGGGAAGAAAAGAAGGTCGATGATGGTTATCATCCTGAGGTATTTTTTTATGCTAATCATTTCCAGAATAGATTCATCAGAAAGAAAAATTGGGGAAATGTAGTCAGTTGAAGATGACAAGGAATTTAACCGTGATGGCATCGAGTAACCATCGGGTGCCAATAGATGTTGGTCATCTAAAGAGGGAGAAGTGGATTGGACAAAAATGTATGAGGTTTCGGCTAGACTAAGTGGCATGGTGTCACCTAGTGCATCAAATTCCAAAGAACTAGGTACAATCCAAGGGTCAGATGATTCCAAAGATTGATAAGTCGTGGTCAAAATCATATTGACGGTGGAAATATGATGTGTAGTCGGTGGAAGTGGTGTAGGGAAGGTACCCATAAGGATATAATATTTCAACAAGAGAACACCAACTCTTTCATATGTGATCTTATGATCTCCCAAGAATGGAATATTGTTGGTAGCGGGACTGCGAGTATCGGTTGTGCAGAAATCTAACTGATCGACAGTGACAATTTTTCCCTGATGAGTAAATTGTATACATCGAAACACCAACGAGGAAATGACAGTCATAGCATAAAACCAACTTCTTCCAGGTAATAAGTTGTAATCGAGGGGAGCATCGACCACCTTGACATAAATAATGATGATTTTTCCACCCAACTAGATGGGTAGGGACTATACAAGCCCATGGGGATGAAAACCTCGCCCATAGAATGTGTGTAACATCATTGGGGATTTGTTAAGTGTGGGTGATTTTAAACTTTTCCAGCATGCTAAAGACATGACACAAGTAGAGGCTCCCTCATCCAAAATAGTTCGATAGATTTATTGATTGTGAACAACAACATCAACTTGGAAAGCAAGTTGGTGGGAGAGTTGATATGTATAATTGTCCAGGTTAAACATGATATGGTTGGACGGCTCAGGATCAACAACACCAATAGCAGCCAAGATCATTCTACGTTGACTGGGGTAGTGCTGTATAAATTCTAACACAGACATAACACACGATGCTTGAGCCAAATCTTCAACAATGTTGTAGTTTTGGGCGGCACATGAACTAGGATTAAAGGTAGATTTATGGATAGTTCTCTTAGGAGGGTGTAAGATAGAGTCAAACATAGGTTTCTCAATATGAATTGGTTCAAAAGGAGGATTAACCGATGGAGGACTAATAGAGGACGGTGATGGATTCGGTAAAGTACCGATACCGTTAGTGACTTTTCCTTTGTCAGGGTTACCTGGTGTGTCGTATGTCTTAGAACAAGTGATCAAATTAATCCCATTAAACATATAAATATGTGCACTTGTCGAGGCCTCATCATGAGGATGGCTAGAACTTCCCCTAAGAGAGGGGAATTGAGAAACCATGGATTGCTGCTGTGGAGAAGGTTGAGTAAGCACAACAGGTTGTGAATTTCCCTGGAAAAGTTTGGCCACTTCATTGTGACGTGGACAGTCTCGAGTGTAGTGATCGTCACCACAAATGATACACGGGAATTTCATTTTCTATTGTGGTTTCTTTTCGGTAGCAGGTGTTTGATCTTGATTTTTGGTTGTTCATTGTTATTAGTATTTTTTGATTTATTTTTTGCCTTCTTCTTACCTCCAGATTGTTGTGAAGGGGCAGATTGAACTGCATTCACCTCAGAGATCTGAGTTTGGTGGGAGGTAGAGGAGAGTGTTGTCGATTGGGAAGTAGATTGAGTTTTGACGGAACCGATAACACCGTCTGCATGAAATGAGGAGGACGGCTTGGATGGATCGGCATTAGCTCAAGCAACATTCGGAAGCAAATCATACAAAGTACCAGATATTGAGTAAACCAAATCTAAGCACTGAGCCCGAGCAATGGTTTCTTCCTCAACAATTGTTCCACCCATAGTGACATCACGAGCGATCAGGGGTAAAAGTGATTTATTAAACCACTCCACCAATAATATGTCAAGAATGATTACTTTGATCATCCTTCATCGTTGTCTCCACTCATGAATATGGTCAGAGATATGCATGGAGTTAGTTTGACGAAGGGAGGTCAAGAGTTTAGTACCTGTCTCGTAGAGAATAGGTAGTTGAAAGTGCGTGAGGAAATACATGGCAAGGGAGTTGAAATCATGAAAAGAAGCATGTGGTAGTTCAATATACCACTTTTCCGCAGAGCCCGTAAGTGTTCGCTGGAAAAGACACAAACGTATAGAATCATCCATGAGAGAGTTTGATGAACACTACAAATAGAAATTCATCACATGGTTATTTAGATCTTCTCCAGAGTTTTCATCAAATTTCGGAATATCAGAAGGAAGTTTAGCTGGAATAACTGGCCAAACCAGTGAATGAAAAATTGGATCATCGGTTAACCGAGACAAGTCTGGGAGATCCAGAGTCGCAAGGAAAGGTAGCTGTCGGTTAATTTGCAGATGATACTAGTGTGGTATAGGAACACAAGTAGGACCATAAACTAGGTTAGGTGGGTAATTGTAACCAGTAGGTCCTCCTACATATGGTTGTTGCTGACCAGGATAAGTAGGATTCGATGATGGATGAGAAACATTTTCATAACCCGGTGGGTTCTAAGCATTATAAGCCGGGTGATTTTCTTTCCCATAAGGAGGATAAACATGTTTCCCTTGAGGAGGGTAAGAAGTAGATCCCAGAGGCAGATACACATTAGACCCATGGGGAGGATAAGGTTGTTGTCCTTGAGGACTCCAGGTGGTGTTTGGGACGCCCAGATAGGGTTTTCCATAAGATGGTCCAGAAGGAACAAGATTTGATACTCCTCCTTGTGGGTTATGATATGAGTGCCCCCCAACATGGGGTTGGGTAAATGTGCCTCCTGAAGATAATCCCCAGGATTGTGAAGGGTTTCCAGCAAATGAAGGTTTCCCCCCTGCCAGCGGTGGATTAACGACCGGGGTATGACTGGCAAAGGGAGGTTTCCCTCCGGGAAGAACATGAAAAGGGGGCTGTCCCTCGGGAGGGGTAGGCCCACCATAGAATGGTGGTATTCCAGGAGGGATAGGTCCGCTAGATGGTGGTTTCCCTCCAGTCGATTATATTTGGATGGAAAAATTCCGCATTCTCTAGTGCAAAGATGCCCCAGCAGGATCGTGTAGAACATGTGGAGTTGTCGAGTGAAAGTTTGTAAAATTGGGGGTAGGGATCAAAGTGCCTTGGGAATGAGTTGAGGTGATGAGTGCAGCATTAGGATGGACTTGTGCTGACGTAATAGTAGGGTTAATGACCTGATCGATGGAGTGATTTGTAGTTTGACCAGATGGCCCAGTTTCAACAGGAGGGTCATGAGGATTAAAGGGTTGTCGAAAGGATTCAAAATGCTCATAGATATCATGTCCTGATGAAGTCCTCCATACAGAATGAGCAGGTGTGGGATTTGTATCTACTGTAGTGGTAGGATGAACATGAGTCCTATACTCATCACCAAAGGTTGGTTCTGTGGATCCCATATATGTTTCGGTAAAATCTCTCGCAGGTAACTGTGTGACCTCTTCATCTATGACATTCCCAAGGGAGTCTAAACGAATAAAAAGTGGTTCAGGAGGGGTTGCCGACATAGATGTAGTGCGAGGAGTGGGATTCTCAATCGTAACCAAAGCGCCTTCTTGATTGTCTAACGGAGGAGCAACAACACGCCTAGCATCAAATTGATTTTCTACCTCTCCACGGTAGTTGTCTTCTGGAGGGTTAGGAGGTAAGGGTTGGTAGCCTTCTGAAGGCAGCCCTTACATCCTATGCAATCGACGAAGACCTTTATCATCTATAGGCTCAATTTTGGAGAATAACAATACACGTTGAAAATCTAAGGCCAACTAACAAAAGGAAACAACATACGCTAATAAAATCTAGGTATCAAAACCAAGCAAACAAAAATTCTTTTGATGACCATACTAGTTGGTGATGAAATCCAACGTTGCATGATCAAGTCAAGAAGGGGCTAGGATATGGTGGAACAGTTACAATGGCGACCTGCTTAAGGGACTTCCACCTTGGTGCAAGCTTCCATATAGTAATTGTGGATTTACCCTCCAAGGAGCCCGAGTGAGTTTGACCAATGTCGGTTCCAGGTACAGTGAGACTTCACTTCACTGTTGCCTTGTGTAATTACCTAAAGATTATGGAAACTAAGTACACCAAATCGTAGTTAGCCCCTGGGCAGGTACATTCGATAGTCCGATCCGAACGTATGGGCAGGATAACAAGTCCGAAATCAACTCGAGAGGCTCCCACACATAATCATGGGTATACCCTCAAGTGACCCCTAATATACGATCTGACCACTACAAACAGTTGAACCATGGAGGGATAATCTCCATAATTCTCCCAAATACGACCTCGTGCATAACCCTTGTGTGAGAGGGGGATCCCAAAAATCCTATACGACAATTGGATTTGACTCTCCCTATCTCATGATGCCAATGTTTGTTTTGAAAAACTTTCGAGAGTTGTACTCACAATCTAATCTAAAGTGCTAATCCTAGTCTAATGTTGGTGGAAGATCCTAAAAACAAAAATGTTCTAGATAATTTTTAATTAGCGCTCATTTTGCAACTGTTCTTTACTCAAAGGGTGTATGACAATGAAACTGATGGTATGATGACTCAAATCCCAAAAAATGCACAAGAAAATGATAAGCAATCCTTTCTTTCAATGAATGCTTATTTAAGGGAAAGAGAAAGAGTTGTTTTCACTATCAAACACTAAGATGCAACATTCTCATACAATTGTTTCTCAATAAAATCCAATGAAATGCTAAAAAAATTCAGAAATGCCTTCTAATATCCAAACCAATCACTAAAATATGTCCTTTTGCTTATATGTGAATGATAATCAGATGTAAAACTTCTAATGTCAATCCGACTTCAGGATTAAACAATCAGAAGCAAACCTCACACAAACAAAAATACACTCTTGTTGTGAATAAACAAGAAAGACAAATATAACCAAATTTGCTAACAAGAACCAAAAACCTCAAACAAAAGAGAAATGTTGGAAAACTGACCTCAAAGATCAAATGGAAAGGTTCACATACCTTTGGATTTCCTAACAAAAGATTTCACTCAGTCAGATAAATGAGAAGAAAACAACAAGTTAACTCTAGGTCAGCAAAGACAAAGAGCGACTTCAAGGCAAGGAAATAAAATGTCAAATTTCCAAACAAAAGAGGATTAATTCTTAGAAATAAGGTGTTGAAGGCCAATGACAAAGATGTATTGAGAGTATGAGGCTCTAAGCAAGTGCAAAAAACAAAAACTGAACCCAGAAATTGAAAACCTAGAGGATTTTTCACAAAAAATGGGGTAGTGTTCTAGTGTAAGGGGCACCAGAGCATTCCAACGCTCTGTGTAAGACCACTAGGGAGTGTTAACACTCTGATAGCAAGGGCAGGGGAGTGCTTTGCTTCAAAAGTTCATAAAAATGCCCAGAAACACAAAACATCAAGCAATCTCAGTCAATCAAATTGCGCAAGATGAAATCAAGAGACAATCAATAAGATCTAAGAAATAAAGAGACAGTATGACAGTATGGAGAAAGTCAAATGAGTGGGAAAAGGGCCACAACAAGATCTAGTAAAGGAGACAAAAATCAGAGCTCCTCCCTAGTATGGTCGCCAATTTCTATTACAGGTGAATCCTCATTCAG
>SNQJ01S0042641.1:22046-47139 GCA_010110895.2 Picea sitchensis
GTGTAAACACTATGTGTTGCTAAATGTCAGTGGCTGGGAAAATTACTTCTTAGTAGACATTCTGATGATCGACTCTTCTTTAGTAGCAAACTCCAACTGCCTTGCAGTGTCGGGAGAAGACCCTTCACCGAACTCTGCTTCTTTCAATTTTGGTGCCCTTGGAGAATGTTTGGTCGTTGGCTTCCTTGGAGGCATTTTCCTGCAGAAAGAGTAGAGTTAGACACCGTCTTGCAGAGATGATACTAATACATATAAACAAATGTGACCGCTAAAATGGTAAAATCAATACATACCTCTTCTTCACACTAGATTAACTTGGTTTAAAATGTTGAGAATCGAGTGCAACTCTTGAGACGCTCTTTTCGCTCCTTTGACTGTTCTGAGAATGAGAAACTTGTGTGCATAATGTTGTGGTTTGAAACTGCCTTAATAATTTAAACATAGAGAATACTTACCTTGTCACATCAGTTCTTCAATTCGGGCTGTAAATGTGGTTTTACACAATATGTCACCAAGGTCTGAATTATGCTCGGGATTAAATGTGGTCATAGGCTGACAGCACAGGAGCGGGCTACGTTGTGGTTCATTGGAAATTTAAAATTCTCCTTATTTGAACAGCGTGCAGGAAAAAAATGTATGCGGAGAGAAACATTAATTGGCCTATTAAATGACAAAATCTGATCTTATTTTTTGCCAAAAACATTCCATCATTCTGCTAATTTAAATGACTGGATCGAAGGTCAGCATTTTTCTTAGACAATGTTCGTTGATATCTTTTAGAAAAAGCTCCAATTCCTATCCAAATTGCCATACAACGTTGATGTGGAAATGCTGACCTGGAAGTGCGACTAGGACATGGAGAAACCTAAGGTGACTCGATATGAAACTAGGTCATACAAACACCTACGCGGCAAAGACTGTGGTGTTTGAATTTTCCTCCTTTGCCTAAGAGTTTATTCGGAATCGATATTTTCATTAGATAAGAACTTTGACAAATAGGTCCTATACCACTGATGTCGAAGAAGTATCAAGGATCGATGATCATCGAGATGTTGAAACAAATTTTCCTGTATTACACCACTCGAAACTTGCCGACACCAAAAAGGCATCGGTGATCGGTAATGTGTCAACGCAAAAAATTTCCACAATTTAAATATTTGGGATTTCAATGACTCTGAAAAATGAATCAATAATCGGTGATTGGAGGTTTGTTATGGCCCATGTTAGTGTTTTTCCATTTTATATTTCCCTGATGTTGATGGGATATTGACAATTTTCTGAAAACTTCTTCTCGAACATAGTTAGCAATCGACAATCAACGATTATCATTGCTACATGGTCATTTTACTACTCAAATTTTGCCAATGCCAAAAATAGGTGCGTAGATCACAATCTTAGTTTTGTATTCCGTTGATTTCTACACAACTGAATATTCAGACAAGAAAAAGTGGTACTCAAAAGAACAAATATCAAAAACTTTTAGGGTGTGTTGAGGGATAAAAAAAAGGTGATTCTCTGGGAGAAAAAAGAATCTCTTCTTCTTCCCTCGATATTATCTTGTGCAAAAATTATTTGAGAAAACATTAGACCTTGTTTCCAACTGAATTTTTGCATCCATGCCTACACAACTTCCTAGGTTTTCAAATCTGGATCGGTCGATGGGATTCAATTTTTATTCCACCTTCGTTCCTTTTGACCATGATCCACATCCTTCTTTAACATGATTCAAGTAGAGTGTCCATTGGCATGAGGCCTTTTAGTTAATACTCTCTAGAAATGGTGTTTCTCCACTTCCAACTAGCATCCATAGCTCCAGTGGAGTCACCCCAAAATCACAAACCTTGCTCCATTTCCAGCGAGTGTCCATAGCCCTAACAGAGTTATCTGCATAACCTTTCAGACTTTTCACTCTCTGTAATTCAATTTATGTTGTTTAGGTAGTAGTGTAGAGAGTGAGCCAGAGAGGAGGATATTTGTTGTCATCAAATGATTTTTGTTAAGGTGGAACTTTCTTCAACTATGTCCATAGGTATGTGTGATCCTTTCCAACTTGCCAACTTTTCCTTTAAGCTTTACCAGACCAATAGGTAGATGATTTCATCGCTTACCAAGATGGTGCTCCCACAAAGACAACATGAGGGAGTTTTTTGGAATTTTGAGTCTATTGAGCCTCTCCTATTCTTCATGCAAGCGCAGGTCAAGAGAAAAGTCTGTATCATCATATCCCTTCAAGAAATACCGAAGTGAGTCATTCCTTTGCAACACACAACTCGCTCAAAGTTTGAAATGACAAAATGGAAAATAATCAAACAAGCCTAAAAAAATAAAAAAAATAAAAAGGAAACTTAAATTTTTATTTATTTATTTATTATTATTATTATTTAGGAGAAGTATCGTTTTAAGGCTTGGCCATTCATTGGGAGGGAGTCTAGTTTTCCTCTCAAATTTTGCAACCAATACGTGCCTGCCCCAATTTTCTCAGATACCTAGAAAGGTCCAAGCCATAGATTTTGGAATTTTGAATGTTTTCCCTTAGGTTCGTTTTCTCTATCCCATTAAAGGACTAAGTCTCCTACTTCAAAACTCTTCTCTTTGGCCTTATGCTTGTCAAACCATATTTTAACTATCTGCTGATGAGAGATGAGCTTAGATTTAGCTTTCTCCCTTTCCTCTTCAAGCATGAGGAGGGTATCAATTCTTTGTTGAATAACTGATGAGGGTTGTCCTCTTGAAGCCTGAGCAAGCTACAGTGATGGAAGATACAACCCATCTAGGAGAATGGATTCTTGTCCATATACCAGAAATTATGGAGACTTTCCTATAGATTTCTTGGGTGTTACTCTATCTTCCCATAAGGTGTTATGAAGCAAGCTATTCCAATTCGTCTGATTTCCTGTGACTGTTTTCTTCAAGATCATCACTAGGATTTTATTAGTTGATTCTGCCACCTCATTTCCTTGTGGGTAGTAGTTTGCAGAGTATATTATTATGATCCCTTTGTCCAGAGAGAACTATATTAATAGAGTATAAGAAAAGTAGGAAGCATTGTCAAAAATGAGAATGAAAGGTATCCCAAACCTTCTGATCAGTTTTTGTTCTTTGAATTGGATTACAACCTTTTCATTCATGTGAGTCAAAGGGATGGCCTCTGTCCATCTTGTGAAATAATCTATAGCAATCAGTGTATATTTGTGTTGTTTTGAAGAATTTAGAGTAATCTCCCCTATGAATTATAACCCCCATTGCTAGAACGGTATGGATATGGTCACTGGTTGGAGTGGGACATCTGCCCTCTTTTCTCTACCATCGCTCATTTGAAAATATTTACAATTTCTAGCATGTGTATGAGCATCCCTAAATAGAGTAGGCCAGTAATAATCGACTCTTAATATTTTGTGAGTTGTGGTATCTCCTGCAAAGTGTCCACCTACAGGACCATCATGGATCTCCCTTAGAAAATTTTATGCATCTTCATGTTTGATAC
Source organism: Picea sitchensis (assembly GCA_010110895.2). Classification (NCBI taxonomy): domain Eukaryota; kingdom Viridiplantae; phylum Streptophyta; class Pinopsida; order Pinales; family Pinaceae; genus Picea; species Picea sitchensis. The sequence continues at coordinate 25,531 of SNQJ01S0042641.1, forward strand.
ATATTAGGAGTACACCATCATAATTTACATGGAAAAGTATTGAATTTATGAGGCGGTGTTGTGCAGATTTTAGCCCGAGAGCTCTCCTTTCCGTAGCGTTTATGTTTTTTAGGAAAGTCCCATGATGTAGGATCTAAATCAAGTTTCCATACCAAGAATATTTCCCTAGGGGGATGTATAAATCTTCACTGCACCATAATTCTAATTCATTCTCCCACCCGAGGTATTCATTTATTAGATATTGGGCTTCTGCGACAAGTTTACACAATCCTTGTCCCTTAATTAATTTGGCAGGTTTTATATCTAGATCAAATTCCTAGACAACTTCCATCCAATTTTCCCCTCTCTATCCCATCTCCTGTTGAGTGAATAGGGATCGGGCTGCAGTATGAGGCACGGTAACTTTGGTGTGATTTTTCAGGATGTAAGATCTGAAATGTTTCACTACATTGTATACCGCATAAGCATGCTTGTCTATAGCAAGGTAGTTCAGTTTGAATCCTTGAATATTAGTGCTCATAAATGATATCAGTGCCTCATCGTTGTCATCATCTTTCTGGGTCAATACTCCAGCCAAGGACTGGTCGGAGGCAAAAGTATAGAGGAAAACATATTTACTAAACTTGGGACTTCGTAGCACCAGAGCTTGAGAGATTCCAATATTGATATTGTTGAAGGCATATTTTCGCTCGTCATCCCACTTAAACTATGCATCTTTGCGATTCATTTTTTGTAAGGGTTTGACAGTTTCAGCCAAATCGGGTGTGAACTTCCTCACAAAGTTAATTTTCCCAAAGAAGGATTGCATAGCCCTTTTGTTATGGGGAAAGGGAAGCTAAGCTAATTCCTTTATTCGTTCGGGGTCTATACAAATTCCTTCTTGAGATATAATATGACCTAGTAGTTTCCCTTCCTCTACACCAAAGATAGTTTTCTTAGGGTTCAAATATATTCCATATTTCCTACACCTTTCAAAAATCTGGGTTAGATGTTGGATGTGGTCTTTTATGTTCTTTGAATACATAGTCATGTTGTCCAAATATACTACTACACACTTGTTAATAAATCCCTGAAAGGCTATGTCCATGGCCCTTTGAAAGGTTTCCCCTGCATTAATCAACCCAAAGGGCATGCGTTTGTAACAAAAGTTCCCCACTTGGTTCAGAAGATAGTCTGCAATCGGTCTTCCTATGAAACTAGGACCTGGTTATAACTTGAGAAACCATATAGAAGGGAAAATATTTCAAAGCCAGACATGGTCTGCAAGAGTTGTTCCATGGGTTGGACTGGGTAGTTATCCTTTTCTGATGCTTTGTTAAGGTTTCTAAAATCTACACACATCCAGATCTCCCCAGACTTTTTCCTGACAAGAACCAAATTGGCTACCTAGGCAGAGTGTCTAACCTGAAAGATAATCTTAGCATCTAACAATTTTTTCATTTATTGATACATCAAGGGTTCTAGAGATGGATGATAATTTTTTAATTTCTGTTGGAAAGGTTTTATCCCAGGTTTCAATGGGATTGTGTGTTGTATAATGTGAGTATCATATGTTTTAATTTCCTTGTAAGACCAGGAAAAGATATCCTTCTATTCCTTAAACAGTTTGATATAAGATTTCCTATCTTATTTGGATATTGTATTACCAATGTTCACGTTATTGGGGTTCTCAAGGGTCCCTAAGTTTATAGTTTCATGTAAAGGGCATGAGCTCCCTGTTTTTGCATTCTTCGGCCCCTTAAAAATTTCCCTCAAGTCGAAGAGATCTTCCAAACTGGCCACCCCTTTAGGTATTGTGTGAAACTTGGGATGATAATCAATATGGTATTTTCCCTTGTTCTATTGGTGGGGTTATTTTTATTCTAGTTTCTCTTGGAATACCTCATCATAAATAGCCAAATCTTTAAAATTCTGTTGATTAGTTAGAAAATCTACAATCTTCTCATCTCCTTCAAAAAACTTCCAATTAGAAATATTTTGGGGTACTGATGGTTTGTAGAGTAGTTCCACAATGAACCTGGAGACTTCATAATATTCTAAAGGAGATAACCTTGAGGCTGTAGTGGCCAGGGAATCAACAAGTGTGTTTTTCTCCCTAGGAACAGAGGTAATTTTGAAAGCCTCAAAATTGTCTATCAGGATGTGTACCATCTGCTGATAACTCTTTAAGTGAGGTGAATTGAAATGTATAGTATTCTTTACTTTCCTTACAATGATTTCGGAATATCCAAAGACTTTTAGTTCCTTGATGTCCAAGTCAATGGATTTCTTCAGTCCCTAGACTAGGGATTCATATTCAACAGTATTGTTGGTGCATTCGAATTCTAACCTGGAGGATAAGAAATTGCATTTCCCTTTCGGGTTGATAAGGATGCACCCTGATCTTGATCCTTCTTGTGATTTAGAGCCATCAAAGTACATGGTCCACATCAGAGGCAAGGGGTTTCCTATTTCTACATGGCTGATTGTTTCTTCAATTTCAACCTCTTGGGCCACTACTTTCATTGGGAATTCTTGATGGGTCATACTTTCCTCCGAGGCTAGTAGTGAATCTATCTGAAAAACCATTTCATACTTTTTCTTGGATGGTATATCAGATTGGTAAGGAGAAAGGTTACTGAAATCAGAATCACAGGAATAATTACCTAACACAAGAAAATATGTTGACGAGGGTTCATTAGGCGTCTATAAATTGATGAAAATACATTTAATATATCTCTCTCTGTCAATCTTGATCATGTTTGGATGTCCTTTTAATGGAAACCAAAGGTGAGCCCTGTTGGTACTAAAATATCCATTTAATTTCTCAGACCAGTCTTGGCTAAGCAACATGCCATAAGCCTCTGGTATGTCTACTACGATTATGTTAATTACTTGGACAAACTTGGGGTGAGTAGCAATCTTGATCATGACATCTTTCAACTCCCCAATGACCTTTACTTGGGTTCTATCCAATTGTATCACATGTTTATCACTTTTGAGAGGGTTAGCATTCACTTTCTTGCAGATTGATAATGGCATGAAATTTGAAGATGCCCCTGAATCAACTAGGAAATTATGTAAATTTCTGTTGAAAACCTCAAAGGTTAGTAGGAAAGGAGGGACAAAAGGTCTCTCCTTTTTATCTAGGTAACATGCTTTCACATTTGGTTTATTCGTTAAATCTGTAGGTTACAACACATTCCCTTGATCAGTTCCTTTCACAGGGGTATCTATTAACTTCAAGGCTTGTAGCAAGAAATCCTTTTGTTGGGGGATCATGCACATGTCCATGACTGACACATTAGCCTTCAACTTCTTTAAGTCTTCTACTATGTTGTATTCCGCATTAGGTGTTTACCATGTGTATGTTTATAGGGTTTCTATGAGAGACAGCAGTTGCTTTTGAGTGATTGGCTATTTGTTTCCCTCTCATGGATTGAATAGTGATGGGATTGTTTTGGTCGTTCCCGCCTACTTCATGTTTTTACATCGAAAACCTCAGTGGGTGGTTCCTAGACCTCAAATACATCGTCGAGAGGCATTGTCAAGTCAAGATCCCACAAAACATGGTTGTTTCTTCTTGATTGGTGATATTTACTTTCGAGACACTTGATTTTTTGGTAAGAGAAACTTCATCTAGGAACCGATTGGTCATTAAATTCATAGCGTGAACCCATTGGGGACAATCTCTTTCGAAATGTTTCTCTTGATGAAACAAAAAGATTCAAAGGCTACATTACCCAGATCGATATTTAAGTTGGCCGGGGGAGGCTCAATTTCTTTGAAAGGAGTGGGTCTCTTTTTAAAGGGTTTATAAGGCATGTTTCATTGGTTTCCTTCCCCAAAACTTCTTTTCATGTCTGCAATTTCATTCAAAGTTTCTTTATCATTTGTTGTAGGTATTCTATGTCCTCACCATCTTTTTCGGGACCTTGTTATTTTTTTTTCTGGGGGTCTAGTCAACAAAAATCCTCTCCTATGGAGGTGGAGGTTGAGCTTCCTTCTTAACTTGTGAGACATGACCCTCTTTGCATCCCTTCATTTGAGTGATCATTTTGGCTTCCTCAAATTTTTTAGCTAGGGTGTGTTTGGCATACCTTTTCACAAACATGGAAATGGAAGTAGGGAAGAATTAGCATATACCTCAATGAAACTCTTGAGTAGGTTTAACTTTGGGTTGAAATTTGCTCAGGATAGTTGTAAACCATTTATTGAAATATTTAACCTTTTCTTTTGAACTCATGGTGGCAATGAAAATTTCATCATTAAATATCTGTGGTGGTTTCTTACGCAAGTTTGTCTGAGAAATATTTTTGAAACTTAGATTTTGTCTAAGAAATATTTTTGAAACTTCGTCCAACTAGGTATGGATCCAACAGGAAAGTTAAAATACCAATTCGAGGCTGAATTATCAAAGGTATAGGGAACAATCCTACACACTACATCCTCATGTTGTATGTTCATCAATATTATAGCTAATATGAACTTTTTGATATGGTCTTCAGGCAATCCGGAGGTTTCAGGGTCAAATTTAGGGAGTAATTTTTCTAGATGTTGGGGTAGGTTATGTACCCATCCTGGGATTTCCAGCGCATCTCTCTCTAACCATTGTTAATTATCTTCAGGTTGATTTCCCCTTTATTCATTTTTTTTTTATTATCCTCCATGATTTTTGATTCAGAAGCTAAGCGATCTGAATTAGACCCTTCCTCATCAGATTTGAAATCGTCAGGTTCAGAGTAGTTACCAGCTGGTGTTTTGGGGATCAGATTAAGGGGTTATTCAATATCAGTGAGGGAAAAATATATCAAGTCTTCTACAATGTGAACAAAAACATGTTCATGGATGTCAACAACTGGTATCCTTACTTTTTTTCTACGAGGAAGTAAAGGAGCTAAGGGTAACGATCCAATTTGTCGAGCATAAGCTCTTTTGATTATTCTGAACTAGTTCAAATCCTTGTGGGGGAGAGCGTGAAGTATTTCAGGGAAAATGTGCTCTACTTCCTCGTGATGAGGTGAGTTACTTGTTTCAGGAGTACTCTCTGTATGTGGGTTGTCTTGAGAATGACTATCCATGCATGTGGGTTGTTTTGAATCTACAGACTATCCAAAATATATTATAAGAAGTGTCATTAGCAATTCATTCATTTAGGCCCTCCTTCTAGTGCCAATTTTGTTGAGGGGTCCAATATAATTTGACTCAACAGTAGGAACCAAACCCACCTTAGAGGCACAATTAGACTCTGTAGTGTTTTATGAGTGGAATGGTTCTCCAGATATTTTGATCTGGCCAATTTACCGATGGGCTTTACTAGTGATTGACAGTGTATCTTTATGTGAAAGTTCCTCCTTCAAGTTAAACGATTATCTTTTTTGTCTTTTATTTTATTAGATAAGTCTGATAAAATAACAGTGATGGTATAAACCAACTGATAAAGGAAATTATTAACTATTGAASAATGTTGAGCTTGGGATAACCSTCTTTCTCTAGCGTGCAAAAAACAATATTCACGCCTATTACAAGTCTAGTAATAATACGTTAACTTGTTGGTATTTCAACACTGACTGAGATAACAATTATGGAAATAAAATACACATGCAATAAATATAATTGTAAGAAAAACAGTTTCCTTAGCTCTACCATCAATCACATATTAACACAACGATTCACTTTTCATCATTTAGAACAAAAGAACTGGTAAAGTATTGAAAATATAGCTTATCAATAGATTCAAAAACTCTTACTCATTACAAAACCAACTACTAAATTCAAATATGGATGTAGTTCCTCCTCAATCTAATCACATAACTCTTTTGATGAAAATAAAATTTGTCTCTAGATCTAAACAAAACTTCTTAATTAAAGTTTCTCAAAAATAATTCTTTACAATTCTCAAAAAGAGGGTATTTCCCAAAACCATCGACCCCTTCCCACAAGGTTGACCCCCTTATTTATAAAGAATCGCTAACTTAAAATAAATGTTAAAAGTTTTTGTTAAGTAAAACAAAAGAATGACACATGATGCTTTATCTCTTTGTTCTCTTGAGATCGTCTAGTGGTTCTACTAGAGTGGATTATTCTTCTCATATTTTGACCACTTGATGAAGAGATCCTCACATGTGTTAGCATATAGGAATTTGTACTGGTCCATCGGGGTTGAAAGGGTTTCATTTATCTCTATTTCCCGTTCTCTATATCCGATCATCTTGGCACTTAAACACTGCATTACTGCACGAGGCTTGATTGGGTGTTCCATAAAATACTTTACCTGACTTGGTGTCATGCTCGCCACCTGCACGATCTCTTCTTCCTATGTTGAGTCATGTTTTGCATGTCGTTTGACTAAGTCATGCAAATCGACAAAGTCTTCAGGTGATATGAACTCTGGAAGGCCAATGTATTTCACCTCTCGATTAATATTCTCCCAACTTTTCTTGCACTCGACCCACCTTTCCTTTATCTTTTGTTGAGGTTCCTGGGCCATACTTACCCAATATTCATCTTCCTTCCTGATTTGGTAGATGCTATTATCCATTAACACTTAGATTCCATGCTCTTTTGCGTCTCAACCTTTTTGTATTGCACTGATATAATTGATTTTCTCCACAACCTGGTATGCTTTTTCATACCATCTCTCCATGTATTTACATGTTTCCATCCCCATGAGAGTTTCTTTGTGAAAATTGGCCACACATGCGGTGAAGAGATTTATTTTTCTCATGAATTGTGTGTATGCTTCTTGAAATTCACTCTTCAGGAAAATTGATGCTTGCGTTGAGTCCTAGTAATATTTCACTAGATGGCGTAGATGGTCCAGCTCCTTCCTTGCGGAGGCTAGTTCCTTTTCTTCCTATTTTTCTCAATCCAGTGTGGCATCAGTTATATCCATTCCCACAATGATTAGCTTAGTTGTCTTCACATTTTCTACGTTGAGCAATGTTTCTTCTGTGGTGATGAGGAGTGTGCTATCAAGCGTGAGCCTTCTTTTCTTGGTTGTCCTTCTCATTATAGCTTTCCTCTTTTTATCATAAGCGATCACCTATATATCAACAACGTCATCCATAGGTGCAGGGATCTGTTGGTCTCCCTAGGTCAGAGTGTTGCCCAGGCTTCATGTCGTATATATTTGTTCTATGATCAGTTCTTGTACTTCTTTAACAGGGGAAACATATGTATGTTCTAGTGACTTGACCTCCTACTGGTGGTCGTTGATTGGTGGAGTGTTGGCCTTACATGGGGAGATGGTCACAGGTTCAAGACTAACTTGATGATATGTTGTTGAGGTGTCGATCTCTAGCTGCTGCAATTCCTCTTCTTTTTCACCAGAGCTTAGCTCATCCTTGGAGTTGTCTTTCGAATTCCTCGATAGGTCAATAAAATCAGTGTATAGGATACTCTCGGCCTCTTGGTCTCCTTGTAGAGGGTTTAGAATCGAAGCATCGAGAGTTGGAGAAGATGTTCCCCCAGGTTCTTCCTCTTGTGTGATTGGTACTGGAGTTATAAGCAAGATCTACGAGATCTCTTCATCATCATATATGGTAATTAAATCAAAGAGAATGTTAGGCACACCTATTTCACCTGATGTTCTTGGAATATCCTGTTGGGATAGAATAATCATCGATGCTATCTCTTGTGATGACATAACTCTAGGGTTTTCCTAATCGGTGGTTCCCTCCAGTGGGGTTGATTCTGAGCCATTTAGCTCCTCTTTGATGTTGATTGTGTCAACTGGGGTGATCCTTATGGGTTCTAACAGTTGGGGATCATTTTCTAACCTCTGGACAAATCTTTTGGCTTCTTATAATAACAACATCCCTCTCCTATGTGCCTTTGTGGCTTCCACTGCTCTGTTCTCTTCCCTAACCCTGAGGGCTTCTTGATTCGTTTGTTCTATCGTTTCAACCTGCTCATCCATACTCATCACTTTAAGTCTAGTCATATTGGGGTTATCTCTTCTCTGTAGCACCTCCTCCCAGTCCTGAGAGAATTTTGTAAATATTTCATCTTCAAACTTAACATGTGCATAAGGCCAACAGGAAGAGAATTGCGACACGTGTTGAAGTACTATGCCTCTAGGTTCATGTTTTTGAAATCGTCCTGTGGGGAATCTGTATTCCATCTGGCTCAAACCTTCTTGTTTATCTTGCACAGTATCCTTCACCATGAAAAACCCTATATGGAAATCAAAGGGTATGAACGCTCGCTTCTTGTCTTTAACCAGAGTGGCATTATAGCCCTGCAGGATGGTTTGGTAATGAATTTCTCCCATGACGAGTCGATCTAGGATGTGAGAAGGGAGTAAATGCAGTGCACCGGTATCCCCAAACACCCTGATATAAGTAGTGGTTTCCTCTAGGTACCAGTGGCCTACTTTTGAGATCATTTTCTTGGTCATTGTCGAAAGTCTTGGGTATTCTTTCTTAAAAATAATAAAATAGACTCGAGCTATAAATTCATCGCAGATGAGAGCATAGGATTTTTTGTACCTATTTTCCCATAGAATTTTGAAGTATACATGTACAGGTATCTCAGTGACATGCTAGCTTAGATTCATGCATGCAAATAATTTCTTTGCACATATTACATCTAGTAGGTACGATTCCATGTGAAAAGAAGACGTTTTTCCATCCTTTGGTGTCTGTGCCTGTAATATGTTGGTGCTCAATTGTTTTGAAAACATTATTCCCCAGTTGAATTTGCTCTCGTAGATGGCCACAGTATATGCCAAGGGCATCCATGCCTCTGAAAAACTTGGTGCAATCCCTCTCCCCGTACAATCGGCATATTAGAGCCATTAAATAGATGTGTTTCTCCCTTAGGTTTGTTGTTCCATACCAGCCGCTACTCCGGTTTGTGAATTTTTTGTCTTCCTTCCACCATGAGGCCATCAATCTACTAGTGTCATGGAACTCATATAATTTCACCACAAACTCAGTGTTTAATCACTCCTCTGGGTCCTTGAGCTTGTAGTATTTCTGGACTTCCGTCGAGAGAAAAACATTGATGCATCCACCATTTTCATCATTGACCAGGTACTTCATTGCATCTATGCGGTCGATTATCCACCCTAGGGTCTCAATACAGGGAAAGACTGGGGTTCAACAAGCTATCATATGTAGGCATGATCGTTGAATGTTTGGAAAAACCTGGTCGTCGAGCGTCCTTACGTCCGGGTCGCTATGGGGAATAAATTTTGAGTAATATTCCTAGTTAATCCTGTTGAACAAATATCCCCACTGCAAGAGAATCATCTTTGACCCAGTGCTTGCCTCTGTGTCGCCAAATGTTAGTGGCTGGGAAAATTACTTCTTAGTATATGTTCTAATGACTTCCTATACTTTAGTAGAAAAATCCAACTTCCTCGCAGTGCTAGGAGAAGACCCTTCACCAACCTCTACTTCTTTGAATTTTGGTGCCCTTGGCGAGCGTCTGGTCATTGGCTTCCTTGGAGGAATTTTCCTATAGAAAGAGAAGAGTTAGACACCGTCTTGAAAAGTTGATATTGATATATATAAACAAATGTGACCGTCGAAATGATAAAATCAATACATACCTCTTCTTTGCACTAGCTTAACTTGGTTTAAAATTCTGAGAATCAAGTGCAACTCTTGAGAAACTCTTTTTTCTCCTTCAACTGCTATGAGAATGAGAAACTTGCATACATAATTTTGGGGTTCAAAACTTCCTTAATAATTTAAACATAGAGAATAATTACCTTGTTGCATCAGTTCTTCAATTCGGGGTTTAAATGCAGTTTTACACAATCTATCACCAAGGTTTGAATTATGCTCGGGATTAAATGCAGTCGTAGGTTGGCGACGCAGGAGAAGGCTACGTTGTGGTTCATCGAAAATTTAAAATTCTTGTTATTTGGTCGGAGCACGGGATAACAATGTATGTGGAGAGAAACATTAATTGGCCTATTAAATGACATAATCCAATCTTATTTTGTGCCGAAAACATCCCATCATTTTGCTAATTTAAACGAGTGGATTAGGGGTCGACGTTTTTGTTAGACAATGTTTGTTGATATGTTTTAAGAAAATCTTCGATCTCAATCCAACTTGTCGTACAACGCTGATGTGGAAATGTTGACCTAGAAGTGCGACTAGGAAACGGGGAAATCTAAGGTGACTCGGGATGAAACTAGGTCGTACGAATCGCCTATGTGGCAAAGACATGTGGCATTTGAATTTGGCTCCTTTTCCTAAGAGTTTATTCGTAATCGATATTTTTGTTAGATAAGTGCTTTGAAAAATAGGTACTATACCGTCGATGTTGAAGAAGTATCGAGGATTGGCCATCGGTGATATGTTGAAACAAATGTTCCCGTATTATGCCACTTAAAACTTTCCGACGTCGAAAATGCATTGGTGATCGGTGATCTGGGATGTGTCAACGCGAAAATTTCCACAATTTAAATCTTTTGGATTTCACCGACTATGAACAATGCATGAGTAATCAGTGATCATAGGTTCGTTATGGCCCATGTTAGTGTTTTTCCCTTTCATATTTCGTCGACACCGATGGGATATCGACAATTTTCAGAAAACTTCTTCGCGAAAATAGTTAGCAATCATCACGCTCCTCCACTTTTCCTAATGTCAATGATACATCGACGATCAACGATTATCATTTCTACATGGTCATTTTACTGCTTGGATTTCGCCGATGCCAAAAATAGGTGTGTGGATCACAATCTTAGTTGTGTTATCTTAGTTAAAATGTCAAGTTATTTTTAGAAAAAGTTTCAATTAGTTCAATTACTTTAGATAAAACCGATTGGGACCGATGAAAAAACACAACCAACTCATATAAATTATGTTGATTTCTACACAACTGAATATTCATACAAGAAAAAGTGGTACCCAAAAGAACGAATCTCAAAAACGTTTAGGGTGTGTTGAGGGCTCAACACACTCCCCATATCCCAATGGAACAAACTCGCAACCAAGACATGCAAGCTTCCATCAATCAAACCAAGGAGTCCCTCCAACAAGTGACATTTGATATTGGCTCTACCAATTCCAGCAATGAAAATTTCCAAACCCAAGTCCAACAACAATTTGATGCCATGGATGTGAAATTCATGAACCAATTTAAAACCCTCCAGTATTCTGTCAACCAGTTGTTGAAACGAACCCCGTAAAATTCCTCCTTGGACCAACCCAATGGTGTTGATTCCTCTCCTTCTCTGAATTTTCAATCCAACTCCTTTCATCGTGACCCCTATATTTCTCTATTTGAGGTCAATAAATTTGATGGCTCTGATCCCACGAGTTGGGTCACTCAAATGGAGCATTATTTTTCTCTGCATTGCATTACTGATGAGTTGGCCAAACTTCGCTATGTTATTCTCTTTCTATATCCTGAATGTTGGTAATGGTGGCAATGGTGTAAAAATGCATGCCAGGGGTATATTGGATGGACTCGGTTTGTTGCCAAGCTCTATGAACGCTTTGACACTGAAACCCACTATCTTGATCATTTGACCAAGTTGAAATAGTTAGGCACAATGGAAGACTTTATAACTGCTTTTGATAATTTGTCCTTTCACACTGAGGACATGTCAGATGCATTTTTCTGGAAATGTTTTTATCAGTGACCTAAAGGATGAAATTAGAGCCTAGGTTCTCATGACTCTCCCTCAGACTTGGTTGGAAGCTATAAATGTTCCAAATAGACCCAAAAAGTTGTTTTTTTCCGAGAACAAAAAACCTCTTTTGTGCCTCGCCCTCAACCCACAAAACCTGCCCCCTGCCACTCCCCTCAAGGTCCATAAATTAACTAGGGATGAAATGGATGAATGCCAACTCAAGGGTCTTTTCTATAATTGTGATGAAAAATATTTTCTGGGGCACAAGTGTAAGGAACAAATTTTTTTTATGGCCATTTCCAAATATGTTATTGAAGAAGACGCGGAAATTCCCCTTGTTGAAGAGCCATCACTTCCTGAGGCTACCCAGGAGCCCGCACACCCCCATGAAGTTGACCCACTCATTTCCTTGCATGCCCTCACTGGCTTGTCTTCTCCACAAACCCTCAATATCATTGGCTATATTAAGCATAAAAAATTCATCATCCTTGTTGACAATGGTAGCACCCATAATTTTATTCATCGTCACATTTCCTAGGAAAGTAATTGCTTTATTTTTGTCGTTAATAATTTTCAAATCATGATAGCCAATGGTGGATCTATGAAATGTGGTGGGCGTTGTGAAAATGTATGTCTTCAAATTGGATAGTACCAATACCACTTGAAATCTCATATGTTTTCCATTAACATGGGTGGTTGTGACATTGTGTTAGGTGTAGAATGGTTACGCACTTTGGGTCCCATTCTCATGGATTTTAAGGCATTGACCATGAAATTCCAATAGGAGGGACAACAATATCAGTTCCAAGTACTCACATCCGGTTCTCTTGATATCATCAGTTCCCATCACATGGAAAACTTCTCAATAAAGGTCACTTGTGTATTATTGCTGAACTCCATTCCATTCAATCAATTAAGACACCCTCTATGCCTTATGACCTCCAATCCATCCTCTCCAAACATCAAGCTATTTTTTCCACTCCCTAGGGAATTCCTCCTTCCCATGGTGTTCATGATCATTCCATTCCCCTTATCCCCGACAACCTTCCTCCCAATGTTTGTCCCTATCATAATCCCTTTTCCTAGAAAAATGAAATTGAGAAAATTGTTCAATAATTTCTCACCATAGGCGTTATTTGTCCTAGTATGATCCCCTATTCTTATCATGTGGTCATGGTACTTAATAAAGAAGGATATTGGCGCATGTGTCCTGACTTCTGCGCCCTCAACAAACTCACCATCAAAGACAAATTTCCCATTCCTCTGATTGATGATCTCTTGGATGAATTGAGTCGTGCCCAGCTTTTTACTAAACTTGATCTGCATTCTGGATAACAACAGATACATATGAAAGAGGAAGACATTCCTAAGAATACATTTTGAACTCATGAGGGCCACTATGAGTTTTTGGTCATGCCCTTTGGCTTGTGTAATGATCCCTCCACTTTCCAAAGCCTCATGAATCATGTCTTCCATCCTTTTCTCTGTCATTTTGTCTTAGTTTTCTTTCATGATATTATCATCTATAGTAAAACCTAGACACACCATATTGATCATCTGGATCGAGTCCTACAACTACTCGCTCATCACCAACTTTTACTCAAACAATATAAATGTGCTTTTGGAGCCTCGAAAGTCGAGTACTTGGGTCATATTGTTGGAAAGGTCGGTGTCATGGTGGACCCTAAGAAGATTGAAGCTATGCATGATTGGCCTCTCTCCAAGACTATCAACACCTTGCTTGGTTTTTTGGGTTTAGTAGGTTATTATCGCAAGTTTGTTAAGAATTATGGAAATATTGCAGTGCCTCTCACTTCTCTCCTTAAAAAGAATTATTTCACTTGGAATCCTATAGCAGATCGGGCCTTTCAAGCCTTGAAGGTGGCTATGTGCACCACTCTGGTCCTAGTCCTTCCTGATTTCACAAAGAATTTTTTCCTGGAATGTGATTCTTCCGGGAGAAGAATTGGAGTAGTCCTTATGCAAGATGGCTGGCCTTTGGAATTTACCAACAAACAACTATCAGGGTGACATTTGGGACAATCAATATATGAAAAGGAAATGTTGGATATTTTGCATGAAGTGGATCTCTGTCGCCCTTATATATTGGGGAAATGATTCCAAATTAAGACAGATCATCAAAGCCTCAAGTATTTTCTAGAGAAATGACCTTCCTCCCCGAAGCAACAAAAATGGATGACTAAGCTCTTTGAATATGATTATGAGATCATTTACAAGAAAGGAAAATAAGTTGTGGTTGTTGACTCTCTTTCTAGAAAATATGAAGATGAAGGGTCCCTTTTTCCCTCTCCTTCATTGTACTAGATTGGCTCCAAGTTGTTCACCAGGAATTGCTACAAGATTCCAAAATTGCACATATGATCCAACAATTGCAAGCCAAATATCCATTTTCCCCTAGGTACTCTTGGCACAATGATGAGATTCGCTACAAAGGATGTTTGTATTTAAGTAAACAATCACAAATTAAATCCATGGTGCTTTCCGAGCTTCATGATACACCCACAGTTGGGCACTCAGGGTTTATCAATACATATGACCGGGTCAAACATTCATTTTTCTGGGATGGAATGAAACATGAAGTTCACACTTTTGTGGAAGAATGTGATGTTTTCCAATGCAACAAGGGAAAATCAGTCAAAGATCCTGGCACACTACAACCACTTCCAATTCCACCCACTATTTGGAGGGACATATCTATGGATTTTATTGTGGGATTACCTAAATCGGGAAATAAGTTAATCATCATTGTGGTCGTTGATTGTCTTTCCAAGTATGCTCATTTATGTTCTCTTCAACACCCATTTACCGCCGCCATTGTGGCTCAAATTTTCATGAATCATGTCTCCAAGCTTCATGAAATGCTTCATTCTATTGTTTCTGATCAAGATCCCCCTTTCACTAACAATTTTTGGCAAGAACTGTTCAGACTACAGGGCACCCAATTGCATCTTATCACGACCTATCATCCCCAGACTCATGGTCAAATTAAAGTTGTAAATGAGTGTTTGGAAACATATTTGAGTTTTTTTTCATCTGAAAGGCCAAATAAATGGGTTCAATAGTTACCAATAGTTGAATGGTAGTACAATACTTATTACCATAAAGCTACTCACATGACTCCTTTTGAAGAAGTATGTGGACAAAATCCCCCTTAATTTCTCTACTACATGCCAAGTGTCTCGAAGGTCCAGGCGGTTGACCAAACACTTACAATTCGAGAGGATATTCTTCATACCCTCAAAGAGAATTTGGTCATGGCTCAGAAATTCATGACCCAACAAGCAGATCAAGGTTGCTTTGAATGTCAACTTTATGAAGGAGACCAAATATTTCTTTGACTGCAACCTTATAAGAAAACTTCACTCAAGGCCCACCATTGTCATAAATTGGCACCCAAATTTTATGGTCCTTATACAGTTCTCGAGAGAGTGGGATAGGTGGCCCATCAGTTATCTTTTCCCATTCAATCTAAGATCCATCCTATTTTTCATGTCTATTGCTTAAAGAAGGTGATTGGAACTAAATGCCAAACTCAAACCATCCTTCCCGAGTTGGATGAATAAGGTTCCATCTGGTTGTAGCCACATGAAGTTTTGGACCAACGTGAGCATTGTATTCATCAGTGTACCATCAAGGAAGTGTTAGTCCAGTGGAAAGATATAACTCCAACCGATGCCACTTGGGAGCCAACTACCATTCTGTAACAATTTCCCCATCTCAAGTCTTGAGGAAAAGGTTGTTTTTAAGGGGGAGGTAATGTTAGGGACCTAACCTCCCTAACCCCTCATGTGTATAATACTATATTTCCATGTAATAAAGGCCAATATTAATAATTCCTAGCAATAAGGAATAATAAGTCAAATGTAAGAATATCTAATAGAATCTTTCGCTTCTAGAAGGATCTTCCTCTAGATTTTTCTTTTGGATAGATATATTTAGTATAAATAGGAGTAGAGGGTATGAGAAGTTTTTTCTTGGATATTATTGTAATAGAGCTCTACATTGTTGGAGGTTTCCCCCTCGGAGAGGTAAGTGGACATTTCTATCCATAATAAATGTGCTCTTTTTGGTGTTATTCTGGTATTATTCTGATATTCATCTGGTTACATTATTGTTATTCTTCCATTGCTTGCTAAATATTTCTATTATGCATACTATATTATATATGGAATATTGAAAATATGGCACCACCTAAGAAAACAACAGTGTGAGCATCAATACCGAAGAAATTGTGTGGTCAACCCGCAACTTTGTCAGTAGTTGAAGAAACACGGGAGGAATCATCCTTAAAATCAAGGTTCAACATGGATTATATCCTTCCAAGAAATACATCAAAAAAACATGTTCATTTACAAAGGGATGAAAAGTATCCTCTTGTGGAGCCACCATTTCCAGAAGGAGTAATTGTAGAAGGGGACATGCTAGGTTTGATACATGAGCTAAAGTATGCAAACTATGACATCACCAATGAGAAGAAGTTTCCAGATTTGGTACCCAGCAAGTTACTGAGGAAGTATATTAGTGTTGAGACTCATATGATAGATAGAACCACATGTGTGGGCTAAGGGATTGCATAAAGAAGGTCTTCTAAACCTGTTCAATATACCCAATTTTGGATGGAGCTAGGAGATCAATGCATGTATAAAATTGTTTCTAAGTTGTGTGCATGGAGGATACATGTGGCTCGATAGGTCAATATCCATTGATACATATTTGATAGTGCACATTACCGATCTTATTTCGTAGAGGGAGGACCCATCTTTGTTATTTTTTGATAAGAATAATGAGAAAACTCTCATTGAGAGCATGAAGGAAAAATTCCTTAGATTATGTGGACAACGCAGTTTGGACATCGCTACCATATGTGACCCGATAGTAAGGTTTGTGATGCAATCCTTATCCTATAAGTTATTGAATAAATGTGGAAAAGATCAAGTTCCAGGAATAGTGATAGCGATTGCAGAAATATTTGTAAAGGGAATCCAGATGAACTGGGTGACATTCTTATTGAACCAATTTTTGATTGACTACAAGGAATAACAAGATAAGGGGACCGAGTTCCATTTTTCCTAGTTATTGATCCTAATAGAACTATCATCTTGGAGGGAGATAGATGAAAATAAGTTTTTTGGAGTCATCGAGAAACCTTATTTAGCCACGTAGTATCATAGCCTTTCGTATACGACACATAAATCATGATAGATAAAAAATAATGTTGCATTCTATATTCATAAGGAAACTATCAGAGACAACAACCAAAGGAAACCACACATACCCCCTCAAGTGGTTGAGGCATATAAGGAAGTAGCGCACTTTAAGGTAGGGAGTCACCACATGTACGTACAAGCAAATAAGGACCTAGATCAACGATGGTTGCCAACATAATACAGATTGACGAAAGAGGAGATGGGACACATTATGGTATATTGGGAAGAGGAGTGGAATATTCCACCAGTAGAGACAGGCCCATAAGAGAATAAAAAACCAAAAATACATGAGGTCTATGAGGATGAATAATACGGAGATGACCAGGACAGAGGAAAGGGCCTAGAGGAAACAACTCAATGGAAAACATCGCACAATGATAGGAAGAAAAAAGAGCTAGAAACAAGGAGACCCAAACAATAACGGATGAAGCAAAAATTCGTTAAGGAAGTGGTTATCAAGGATTTGACAGAGTAAAATTTGGATAATATAGGCAACCAAGTAAAATAAGTCATTAATGATGCATTTCAACGTGCAACACAACAAGAAGAAGAGATGAATGGATTCATGTAGGAACATATGGCAGAATTGTGACAACTATTAGAAGCAAAAAACATCATGCCAGGGTGACAGGAAAAGGAGGAACCAACAACAAGCACTACCAATACTGGAGAGGCAAGGCCAACAATATCCAATTCCTTATTAGTTGCAGGAGAATGAATATTGATTAAGATAGCAACAGAGGCAATCGATTTTACCATGACAGAAATGCAAAAACATGCTAGGAAACTAGGCCCCATTGACTTAGTGCTATCACAAATTCAAATGGATGTTTTGCATGAATTACAGATGAGCACAACACAAGAGATGAACATGCACGTAGAGAATATTTCCAATGATTTAGTGAAGGTTACGACATAAAATGTCACATTAGAGATGAAGTACAACAAATTTAAATAAGAGTGTGATGAGCTTGCGTAGAAGGTAGAAAGAATGCAACAAGAATTCAAGACGGTATATCAAGAAACCCCTAAGGCAAAAATAGAGAAGGAGACCCCAGTGGAATATAAAGTCAGAAATATAAGTGAATCCATTTAGGGATTCTGCACATGAATAGTTGATCTATAAGCACGTTTAACCCCATGCACTCCACCAGAAGAGAGGGAGACGAGGGAGCAAACCGTGACATAAATGGTGGAAAGTATAAAGAATATAGAAGTAGAGTGTGCTCAAATGTATATAGAGACTATGAGTGTTTTGACATGTTGAGATCAATTCCCTCTTCCAAACTTTCCCTCCCCTTCTCTATTTTCCCAACTCCTTTTGTCCATTTCTTTCCTGTCTTCTATACTTACCCTAATTCCCCTTTTCTTTTTTCCCTTCTATTCTTCATTTCTAGTTCTTATACTTAGTTATTTTTCCAAAACGACGGGTTCGCGGGTTGGAGGACTCACAAATCCTCATCTCCGTCCACACTCTCACATCATGATTTCGACCGACAACCACATTATTCTATACTTAGTCATTTTCTGCAGTCGTGGGTTCCTGGGTTGGCGGGTTCACAAGTTTTCATATCCCATGTTTTGTGACATACATTTTATACCCAAAAGATCCGCAATCTACATTTTTACCATTGGACTCACCGAGCTCCTAAGTATCTCATCTATTATATATTAAGTTCGACCAACCATGTTGCAACACTTATCCATTTCTCAACCTTCTGCAATGACGAGTTTGTTGGTTCCTAGGTTGGTCGGTTCACATAAGTCCCAAAATTTTATTTGCCCTCGTTCGTCCCTGCCACCTTCGCGCTTTTCCCTCCCAAATCTTAATTGCTCTTGTCTGTCCTTGCCACGTTTGCGCTTTTCCCAATACACATTTAGTATGCTTAACATAATAACCTACCGTGTAGGTCCTCAGAATATTTTCAATAGCCATTAGGTGAAGGGCTCAAGGATATTTCTTATTAAACCACATTAAAGAATGACTTTTAAATATTATATATTATCTCTCACACTCATTTCCCAAATATTATTTGGATCAAAAAGCACTCTCAGAACTTATGGAAGAAACAAATTTACACCAGCTATGTGGAGATACTTTGAACATTTTGGACAGGAGGACCATAACTTTCAGTGGTAAAGATAGCATACTCTTATTATTCATCCCCTTTTGTTCAGAAGGAAGTAATTTGGACGACCAAAATTGCTCGTGCAGGTTGTGTTCCTAAAGTTTTTGACTACAAGGAATTTTTTTCCCAGTGTACCAAGAAGTATATACCAAGCCAACGAATGATTCAACACCAAGACCATTCTCATTTCTCTATCTCGCCTCAAGTGTTCCGTAAAATGTTGAAACTCCCAGAGACAACACTCACCTTTAAAGGTAAGGATTGCAGGGAATTATTGAAAAACAATGACAATGGCCTGGATATATTACTTGAATTATTGGATAATCCCACATCCATCCCTGAAGATATTACAAGATTGCAGGTCAGCTTTCTCAAAAACCCATTTCGGGAAATTGCCTGGTTATTTACCAGAGTTATGGGCCAAGAAAATACTGCCAGCATTTCTTGTATGATTCTTTACATATTATACTTTACTTTCAAGGTGTAGGCCATTTTTTATTGGGGGAATTTGATTTCCATTGAAATCTCTTCCCAATTGTCTCAATATAAAAAGGGTAAGAAATTATTTATGTCTTCTTATTTGGTTTTCGCGATAGCATATTGCTGTCAATTTTCAAAGTTGTGTATATGCAAGAAGGTAAATTGTGAATTTGACCCTGCAACCTTTTGGTACCAAACATTATGGAGGCACAAAGCTTCCCTGCATTTTTATGAAGTTTTCAATGAATTTGTCTCATTTCTTAAAGAGTTTTTGTTTGGAAGAGATACCCCAAGAATATATGCCCGAGCTAGTAAATTTCTGGATAGAAAGGGGAATTTGGAGCGAATGGATAATTACAATGTCAGCAATATTTTCGGTTCCAAGGAAAATCCTTCCTTTATTCCATGCCATATATTCGACAGAATGTTTTTTACAGAAGTTGCAAGGAAATATAATTTATGGCTGCACTTTTTTCATGAAAAACGAAAAAATCAATTCATACCTTTTCCTTGGAAGATTGGGGATTTTGTATTCATGAGTATGAAAAAAAATGATGAATTTGCAAACCACTTCCAAAACTTGAATCTCAAGTATGCTGAAAATATTAGAGGGTTTGACCCTAACGAAATATTTTTGGAACATATGTTAACAATGGGTTTTAGCAATTCATTTATCCACATTGTTCTAGGAGAAGAAGAAGATAATAACCGGGGCAATCCTACCCACACTAATGGTGACTTAGAGATGTTACTCAACAAAAATGTGATCTAGATTTTATGATCAGAACAAAATGAATACAGATTATTAAAATATTCTTAACATAGAATAATAGAGATACGGTAAAACTTGTTTTCTATTCAATAAGGAAATAAGTTGAAACTGTAAAATGTAGCGGAAAACAAGCTTGCTAAAATGGCGACGACTTATCTATGAGAAGAGATGTGACGACTGTGCTCATTCTCAAGAAGATGATTACAATGAGGCTCTAAAGGAATTTTTACAATAAACAGGAATGTAAAAAACCCTAGACATCCAAAAACCTAACCCTAGGAGATGAAGCGCCAAAAGTCATGTGAGCCCCGTTTGGGTAAGTTAGTACATCAACTTCCTGGGGTTGTAACTTTTGCATACAATCTCTATTTTAGGCACATGATATCCCGTTGGAAAGGTATCATCGAGGAGATTCATTTAGGCCCTAAAAATGTCCCTGGAAGTTAAAAACTCCTAAAAATAGTAAATTTCCAAAATTTCCAGAAAATTGTTTTGAGCGAGTTGGAAAATGTGGGTGGCCATCAATATCCACCTGGATCAAAATGAGTTGTAAAAATAGAGAGGAAAGGGTCCCAACAAGAAGAGTGCCCAGTCCCAAAATGTTACACCTAAGAATACAACACCTTAGAGCAGTACTCCAATGTCCCACCCATCTAAAAATGTAATCAATAGTAGTTCAGGCGGAGGAGGAGATAAGAACCTTCCTCCAAGAAAAATTGAAAGCTCACATAAACTTCCTCTGAGGAAGAAGAGGAAGAATATTGTACAAGAGGAAGAAGATAACCGCATTGAAAGTGAAATAAATATATTATCCCTTGAAGATATGGAGCTCGAGGTTGACATTGAGAAAATGTTTCCTAACATTGATCAACCAGGAGGTGCGACCCACAAAAGTCAATCATTGGAAATCGTTGAGAATGAGATATTTGATGAAGAAGAATCATTTGTATTTTAGAGCGTTTTCTTTGATAGTGAATCTAAAAAATTAATTATTGACAAGAGTGATGTGAAGAATAAAAAGGGGAAATCTCGTTCAGAGGTTGACCTAATAAATATGCGGCCTTCCCAAATTTCCAGAATTCATAAAGCAATTGGTGATGCATTGGACGATTCCATTGGTGGTCTCAAAGTAGAAAATATAAAGTTAAAGGAAATCATTAAGGAACTTAAAGAGACTTCGATGCCTCTTCCACTCCTTTCCATCCTGTTGTCAATTGTCAGACCTTCCACGCCTGCAGTGAAAATAAAAGGATCCTCGATCTTACTCACATAATCCAGGAGCTATGTGGAGAATAATATAAAGAAAAGAATGGAACTGATTACAGAAGCTTGGTAAATTTCAAAAAACATGATTTATTTTGGCTCGAGAGTGCATGCCTTCCTTGAATATCTACATGCCGACCTAAAAAATGAAGAAGG